>DWQX01001351.1:0-28747 GCA_018245475.1 Pharmacophagus antenor | reverse complement strand
TGGCGGAGGAGGGAGCGAGGGGGATTAGCGGTTTACCGCCGCGGGGTTTTTAGTGGGTAGCCGGTAATGGCGCCCTTTTAAGGGCGTCGGTAGCCCCACACACGCCTCGTCCTCCCACTTTGTACGGTGCACCAATGCATTTTCCCCGCGAGAACAAAAAAAAAAAAAAGGTTGTACTTTTAGTTAGTTCAATTCCCACTGAGCTCGAGATTCTGACAAAGGAAAATGTCCAAAAAAAATCCTGCACTAGTCAAGATTTTAAAACTTGATATTTAATTTTTCTTTTTTTTTAATATCTACTGTTTATGTTATTCTACACCACTAGTAAACGGAAATATTTTTTAGCCATTTTGTAGTACTCGCCGATATTAGTTACAGCACGTTTTATGTAAGAAAAATTATCCATAACACAAACATTGTGGAATGAACATTGCTAACAGCAAGTTGGTATTGCTATTTATCTTAAACAAATGTTATCGTTCATTAATTTGTGTTTTTATTTTCAGCTGACAATGACGATGTACCTTTAGAGTCACAATGTCGTCCATACATCGAAAAAGCTCTGAAAGAGCTTGAATCGGGAGATACAGAACCAGGTAAGCAATGTGATTATTTTATATTTTTAACATCAAATGTAACTAATATTTAACAAAATCTCTTTGTTGTCACTAAAATGTCGTTGATTTTTCTTACTACAATCTCGTTTTATATTTAAAAATGATGATGTTAAGGTATCCTGTACTACAAAAGTAAGTATTTGATTGTTGTTACCACTGATCTTCCATAACATTGTAAAAAGTTTTTCGGGACTGGTCATAGATACGTAACCATTCCCCCTTCTATGTTTCTACGTGTCACAATAATGGCATTAAAACTTAATTCAAGCAATAATAGAAAAAAAAATGTAGAAAATTCATTCATTCATCATTTTCCATTTTGTGAAGGAATAGAAGTTGAAAACAAGTTCAAGCACTTTTACTGATTAATGAGAATAAACAGGGAACATTTTAATTATATTACTCGTTTAATCGGTTATAGAAAATATATAAGATGTAGTTAAATTTAAACAAAGCCGATTCATTTTTCACCGTTTGGCTTTAATTTGACTAAGTGGTGGAATGCATTTTCATGACTGAGCAATCGCGTTGGCAATCGATAGTCTAATTTTTCCAACAGTGACGTTACTCACTTCTGTCCATCGGTCATTGGATGTGATTAACGTTATTATTAATATTGATTTTTAATGTGTTATCTAAATTTATCACAGTTTTAATGCTATTATTCAGTTTCTATTGCTCCGTTTAATATTTATGTAGGAGCATAAGAAATAGATGGCATTGATTGATTATTTTTAATTTACTTATTAATTTTAAATAACTAAAAAGAAAAGCAAGATCTTCGGTTAAATACAAAATTACAAGTTTGATGTAAAAAAAAATGTACCAAAGTAATTATGTATAAGGGAATTAATATTTATGTATATGTTATTCTTATTCTTATTATGTAATTATATGTTATATTTTTATTCTTTAATAAATCACAATAAAATTACTAGTAATGTATTTTAATGTAATGTTTTTTTATTTAAATACATTTGTCATTTTTCTCCTAAGTCTAAATCTTGACTTAGTACAATGAAATACAGCGTGTCAATTGTTTTATTGCAATTGGCAAGAAAAGAACATTATTAACATAATGTTGTTTAATCTTGTTTACATTTTTGAGATCTTTGGGCTTAAGAATATATACACAGTTTTAATTTTCATTGTATTATTAGTATTTATTTATAATTATCAAATAATTTCATCGTGTCTGCACTGAATATTTTTTAAGAAAGCCAGACATACTTTTATATTTGTATGTTGCCAGCGCACTCAGAAACTACTGGACGGATTATGAAAACTGGTATATTTTTAGCTGCTAGTCATCCTGCTGGATAATTAAGACTCTTTTCATAGCGGACATTTGTTTTATTCTTTCGAGGTGAACTAAATTTTTGTCCTATTATTATTATCCATGCCTCTTGTTATCACGAGAATATGTGGAAATAATATTTTTTAAAGATATGTTAGAGTTAATACAATGATTATTATTGAAAAAATATGTATATGTTTCGTTATAAATAAACCACATATTTAACGTGGTCTATTTTCCACATTTACGTGATAAATAATACATTATTTATATTACATTATTTCTCACGGGTAACAGGCTAATTTAGTTGTTATTTATAGTATAGAAATAAATTAATTTCAGATTCAAGTAGTAAAAACGACTCAAGTGAAGTTAGCATAGATGAAGCAAATAACGAACTCTCGTCAACCGAAGAAACCGGAATTCAACCTGGAGAAAGTGATAGTAAGGAGGATGATAACAGTCAAGAGAATATTCTCGAGGTGGAAGTCGCAGATGAGCCCTACGTGTCTCAAGCTTCTGAAGAAGAAGAAGAAGGCCCTGAAAACGATGACACGAAAGAAGATGTGACGGCGGAAGTTGATAGTGCTGAACAACAGGCCGATACAAGTAAAGAAGAAAATGGAGACAGTAATGAAGAAGCATTTGCTGATGATCAAAATGCCGAATCAGGTATAAACATTTTACTAATGAAATCCAAAAGATTTTAACACTTTTGTCCAAAATACGTAATGTTTTATATAATACTTATTAATGTTTTAGAAAGTGGCGAAAATACAGAAGTAGTAAGTGAAGATGGAACCGAAAGTAAAGAAAATTTAAACGATAAAATAGACGATTCATCAGAAGTAAGTGAACTAAAAAGTAAAGAGGATGAACAACTAGACGAAACACCTGGTGCTGACAGTCAAGAAATTGAAATTAGTAAGGAAACAAGTGAAGTTATCGAAGAAAAAGAGAAAACGAAAGAAATTGAAGATTCTTCTAATGAGGACACGACAGAAAGTGAAATCAATGATAGCAAAGAAGTCGATGATGACAGATATCAAGAAAAGGCGGAATCAGTAGAAAAAGACGATGGCAAAACAGATAGTTCACAAGAAGTAACAATCGAGGAAGATTCCAAAGAAAATAAAAGACACGAAGAGGACTCTGAACCTACAGCCAAATCGGACGAAGATATATCTGAGGAAACTATAGATTCTAAAGAAGATAAAAAAAAAGATGGTGAACCTGAAAATGAATCAACTGAAGAAGATGTAGATGATGAGGATGGAAAGGAAAAATCTAACGAGACTTCTGATTCCGGGTCAATCATTATAAAATCTAAAGATGATTCAGAAGAGTCTATCGAAGTTGACGATGATAAATTGGCCGATATGGAAGTAGACCAATCAGTAGAAGTAGATGAAGAGAAATCTGAAGCAACCAATGAACAAAAAGATACAGAAAATGAAGAAGGAACACCAGAGGAAGAATTATTAAAGGTTAGTTATATTTTATTTTCAAAAACTGGCTGATCACATAGCGGGGAACTTCGTAACATAAACTTCAACAGAATTTCACATAAATACAATAAATTACACATGTTTGTCTTGCTTAAGTAACCAGCTTATGAATTTCGATTGCTTAGTAATTTAATTACTACTTAAACAGTGTTTAGCTTCTTTAAGAATTAACTTATGCTAAACGTGAATCCATTGTTGGCAGAGCTCGTCACCTACCATTATTTGAACGGTTTGCTTATCTAAATAATTTTTGCTTTTAATAATGATTAAGTTATCTGCTTATTACTTATTCAAAATATTTACCTTATGTTAGAAGTAAGTAAAATCTAGTTTCTTAATGATTTTTATAGTTATGAGTAAAAAGCACATTTATTAATTTATTAAAATATGCAAATGTCTTTATTTGTTTTCAGACCGGAGAAATTCCTGAAAATTTAAGATCGCGTGATCACATTATCCAAATCTTGAGATTAGATGAGGAAGCTAGCGAGGCAGAATTGATCATAGAAAAATCTGCAGATATCGTGCTACGCGATTTAAAGAGGCTTTATGAAAATTCTATAAAGCCCTTAGAAGGGCTTTATAAGTACAGAGATTTAAGTAACAGACATTTTGGTGATCCAGAGATATTTTCTAAGCCTTTAGTTTTATTCATGGGACCATGGAGTGGAGGAAAGTCAAGTATCTTAAACTATTTAACGGGTTTAGAGTTCACGGAGTGGTCGTTGAGAACTGGTCAGTATTCGAAAATAAGCAATGAAATTGAATTTCCCGCAGTGTTTACGTTTTAATTATTGTTTAAAATGCAGGCGCTGAACCATCACCGGCATACTTTAATATTCTGATGCATGGTAAAGACCCAGAAGTACTTGACGGTACTCAATTGGCCGCTGATTGGACGTTCTCAGGACTACAGAAGTTTGGTCAAGGATTAGAAGAGCGTCTAAGAGGTCTTAAATATCCCAGTAAACTATTGGAAAAGGTAATGAAAACCGTGAATTTGTGATATCAGTAATAGGTTTTGCTTTATATACATGAAAATGCTTTTCAGGTGAATATCGTAGAAATACCTGGAATATTAGAAGTAAGAAAACAAGTATCCCGAGTTTTCCCCTTCAACGACGCTTGTCAATGGTTTATTGACCGCGCTGATATTATTTTCTTAGTTTACGATCCATCTAAACTTGACGTTGGGCCAGAAACTGAAGCTATACTTGATCAACTTAAGGGTAGAGAATCTCAGGTAACGGTCAATTTATCATTTATTTAAGATACTTCAGATAATTCTGTTTTTATCTTTTACTTCTGACAAAGGTAAAGTTTTCATACAATTTAAACTTAGCGATTACAAATAAATAAAAACGTTACAAAATATTCATTTTGTTTTTGTGGTAAGATAATTTTTTTGTTGTTGTTTGAATTTTCATTTTATAACAACTGCTCAATGACTGTAACTAATTAATAAAATAACCATTGTTTATGATCAAAATTTATATTAGAAATAATAGCCACAACATATTTCCTCCTATAGACACGCATTGTACTCAACAAAGCGGATACAGTGAAACCGGAAGAATTGATGCGCGTTCAAAGCGCCTTGATCTGGAACATCTCGCCGTTGATGAGCTCAGCGCAGCCCCCAGTGATGTATACGGTATCGCTGTGGTCGATGCCGTTCGAGCCGGGTGCGCCAGCACGCTTGCTCCAGGCGCAGGAACGTGAGCTTCTGCGCGATTTGCGACAGGCCATTGACAGACGCATTGAAAATAAGATCGCCAGCGCCAGAAGATTCGCGGTAAATATGTCATAAAAGAAAATCATAAAAAAATCATACCTGCTTTCATGGACCTACTCTGCTCGCTTTGTAAAACATAGAACCTTGGTTTGATTAAAGTGGCTACACAAATAGTGGAGTCGAATGAAAAACAGTAACGTGTATTAATGATTACCATTTCTTTGAAAACTTTTTAAGATTTAACCTAAAATTTATAGATTTTAGTTTTTTTAATTTATTTATTTTTATAATCAATATTTTTTTTTTAAGAAAACAGCTTCACTAAAAGATAATTTTGTTTTTCTTATAACCATTACATAATTTTCAGGTCCGAGTAAGAAATCATGCGAAAATGGTTGACTGTTACCTAACGACATATTACAATCATAAGACTATTTTCGGCAACAAAAAATTAATTGCCGACGCTATTATAGAGAATCCTCAAAATTATCACATTTACGAGGGATTGAGTACTCTTACAAATATTTCTAGGTTCGTATAAAGGTTTATATAAAAAAATTATTTGTATAGTACACATGGACCTCCAACAATGACAATAATACTGTGTGTTATCAGCTTGTGTACTTTTGTTGCACTTTTAATGCCACTGTTTTCGCCACTTTGTTTTTATTTATTGGTGGGAACATTGCAGGAAAGAATAAGAAACACAATATCATACATTTTTTGGACATCTGTCTTACTGTCAAAAATATGAATGCTCTCTAGTCCAGGCATCGAAGGGAATTCAAACATACCTAGTTTGAAACATCTACGTCTCATTAAGAGTCATGCACTATATTTTTTTTTTATAAATTCAAACTATAATTTATTCAATTAGGCTTTCCAAAGCACTTTCGAATTATTCCAACGTCGGTAAAGTTGAATTTGAATTTGAGTTCAAGAATGTAAATAACATGAGTTGCTTCACTATATCGGAAACAGTTTATAATTTATTTTAAAATTCCCCGATTCGTACACATTATAATTTAAACTTTTTCGGGTCTATATCATGTAAATATACACTAGGTACGATACCTGACATAGGTTATCATTGTTTGTTTATCGTAAATTTTCATTTATATAAATTAAAACAAATTATAAAACTTTCATGGTAGTAGTCTATTCATTTTATTTTATTTTCAGATACGATCTTCCCGATCCCGAAACCTACAGGGACTTTTTCAGACTAAACCCTCTTTACGAGTTCCAGCAGTTATCTGCCACATGCACTTATTTCCGCGGCTGTCCCATCACGCGGCTCGATGTGGCCATCGCTTATGATTTACCCGAACTTGTTGGCAAATACAAGAAGATGGTAGAGACCGCTACTCCTCAGGGCATGCCAAAAAGTTGAAACAAATTAACCCTTTGCCGTATAATGTTCGCTTTTTATTTTAGTTAATTCGTATAGTGTACAAATATTGGACACATTATGCATTTTCTATAAAATCTGGCGTTAAATCACATTATCTTAATTATTGCTTTAATGGCATTTCATCGTTCGGTATTATGATAATTTGCTTAAACATTTGCTTGTTCCTTTTTTAATGTGAATGGTGTCTTGTAGAATATTATTTTATGGTAATTTATTTCTCCGTGCGATTTTTCAATAAAAAATGAGGTTTACAGTTTCCTATTTAACTCATAGTTTCTACAGCTATCGAAATTTTTATCTAGTCAATATATTAAAGTTTGTAAGTGATGATGTTGTTAATTAATTTATTTATTTTTGGACGCAAGTTCCTGGTATTTTAGGTCTAAGAGGCATATGTATTAATGCGGTCTTGCCAGAGTTTCTTGTTAGACGGAGACCCTATGTGGATATAATAAGTTAATAAAAAATACAAAAATTTGAGGATGTTATTATTTTCAAGTAATAAAATATTAACAACCTACTTAAATCTCCTTTTCTTACTGTCAGATATCCTTCGAATATATATTAAATTGCTTATACATCCTTATACATATATGATGTGAAGTGAAAATTAGATAAATCGTAAAATAAAGAAAATTGCCTACCTCATTTAAGCGAGACGAATGAAAGAAGGAAATGGAATGACGTATGACAGATAATGGAAAGGTATGAAATTGTAAAAATGAAAATAAAAATAGAAGAATGCTTGCGAGATATAATTATAAGAAAATAAGGGAAATTATGTGATTAGGCCCTGATATAACATAACAGGGGGAACGAGAAAGAAAAAAAAAGTAAAATTATAAAACGAGAAAGTAAAAAAAGACTATACTAGGAAAAGGTGTGGGGACACAACAACGCTGTAATGGCGGCATGCTTATTTTATGGTTGGTACCTAACCAGGCTGATTTGAAAAAACTATTCCATTATCCAGACTTCACCCATGTAGCCATGGAATCGAACCCGATACCTCGTGTTACAAGACAAGCAGTATACCCCTGCGCTCTCGGAGGCAGTCTAATCGAACCTTGTAGATATGTAGATGTATATAGATATAATAAATAAAATCGTTCCAAAATATCAGTGCATCGGTTAAGTAATATGAATATAATGATGTATTGATATTTGATTAAGCCTTTTCTTTGATTTTAGCTATAAAATTTAGATACTTTGTCATGGAATGTTAGCAGTGTTGTCACCATAAAAAATAAACTTAAGGGTAACTTAAATGATTTATGAAAACGCTTGTCTAACCTATATGAGTTTCTTAAATTGTACAATAGTTAAGAAATTTATTTAAAAAAAGTTATATATTATGTAACAAAAATATTTATGTCTTTGATAATGGCAGAAAGTTGGCAGCTACGTAATAAATGAAGAAATAAACAAAGTGCAACTAAAATAATACAAACGTTTAACTATACATTTTGTTGAGTTTCATAATAAGTTAGGGAGTAATTATTATTATATATAAATTATATACATTACGGAATGCATACAGATTTATCACCGCATTTACATACTGATGAATGTAATGTTTTCATAAAACAATTATTAGACTGCCATGTAGAGGTGAGCGATTAATGTAATTTTGAATTAATTGAAATTATTTATGCTCATATAAAGACTATAAAAGAAAACCCGCCCCTTCCTTAAAATTGGTTAATAATTTTAAAATAGTAATTTATTTTGTCTAACACATAGGTTATATTTCAGTATCCGTTTCGAAAATTTATGGGATATTGTAATACCTACGATTATCAAATGAGAAAGTGTTTAAAAGGTGAACGTTTAAGACGACAACAGGCTAACTACGAAGAATCTATAAAGAAGCATGCTGCAATTCGTGCAAGAATACTAGCTCAAGAACAAGCTACACAACGGTAAAAATAATATGGATTACAATATTCTGAACTCTGTCAATGTAACAGATTTATCTAACTTCAAGTCCTTTACTGATAGATACTTTAGCAAAAGATATATACTCAATGCAAATGGAATTAAAAATAATGACATAATGCTTATGTTCCATTCTAATAGAATCACACTTTTGAGTCTTGCTCCAAGTCATCTCTTTTTTAAGGAAACTGACAATTATAAAATTAATTTTAAAGTGGAAGGTATTAACAGACTAAATAACACTGTTAAAGGAAAAGGCAAAAAAGGAGGTCAAGTGTTGTTTCCAAAGTCTGTTATTTGTAAAATTGAATATGATAATGGCAAAATCATTGATGTTCCATGTGGCATGAAAGGTACACTAATAGAAGTCAATGAAGAGTTACTTAAATATCCAGAACTTTTAAAAACAGAACCTGATTCCAATGGCTTTATTGCTATAATGTTATCTAGTATTGCAGTTTCTGACTCCACAAAGAGTGAACTCATAAATCATGAACAATATGTTCAAACTTTAAAAAATTGTTAAGATTGTAGAAAAAAAATAAAACAATAAGTTTTGTCTATTTTAACATATTATAATTTTATCCTTTTCTATTTTTCCCAAAATATGGATACTTAAAGTGCACTTATATAATTTGCCATTATATACTTTGCTTTAACATTTTAACCATTATTAATTCATTTTAATGGGAGGATGGAAAAATTTTTATTTGAAATACATCATAAATTATTACATAAATACTAGTTATGTTGAAATTTTTCAGTTGGATAACATAAAAACTAAAGTTTGTTTTCATTAAAGGTTTTGCAAAACTGTTTATTTGTAATTGTATTTTAGTCAAAAATTAAATATGGTAATATTTATGATTATTTATCATGACTTATTTATTTGGGCCTTGTTTTAACAATGACTTCAAAGACAACTAATAAGTTGTCTTATCAGTATCTTATTTTCTTAACGGCCCGACCTCGGACCTTAGTTATGAAAGTTTGATAAAGTTCCATGAGGCGCATCACTCGACTCTTTGTTACAAATTCCTGATCGTAATAGTTAAAATCATGTACTTTCGAGATATAACGCGTGTGGTATTCACAAAAGAACCAAATTTAAATATCTGGTGTAAATGTATTTTACAAAGTCGTTTATACGGCGATAATGGTAAACCAAAAAAGACACCTTTATACGATTTTCACGTAAAACATGGCGGGAAACTGGTGGACTTCGCAGGTTTTTTACTTCCAGTGCAATATTCAGATCTAAGCGTTTCGTCATCCCATTTATTTACAAGAAGTAGTGCATCTATTTTCGACGTATCCCATATGCTACAGACAAACGTTTTTGGCAAGGATTGTATTTCTTGGCTCGAATCAATGTCTCCAGTAGATTTAAGAGGAATGGTAAGAGGAATGAGCTCGTTGACAGTTTTCCTTAATAGTGAAGGCGGGATTATAGACGATTTGATAGTAACGAAGGTGAAAGACGACCAATTGTACATTGTTTCGAATGCCGGGCGAATGGATGTCGATAAACAGTATATGCAAGAAACCTCAGAAAAAATGATTAAGAATGGAAAAGATTTAACAATAGAATTTTTAAACATAAGTGAAAGAGCTCTTATAGCAGTACAAGGTCCAAAAGCGGTGTCTACATTACAGCCGCTTACTGACATTTCTTTTAAGGATCTGACTTTTATGATGTCTACAACGGGCCAAGTAGCAGGTGCAGACTGCCGTGTAACTCGTTGTGGTTATACGGGAGAAGATGGAGTGGAAATATCGGTACCCGCTTATCAAGCAAATGCTGTAATTGAGGCATTGTTACAAAGTAATGATGTGAAATTGGCTGGTCTAGGTGCGCGCGATTCACTTCGCCTTGAAGCTGGATTATGTTTGTATGGAAATGACATAGACGAGAGTGTTACACCAGTAGAGGCAAATTTAACATGGTTGATCGCTAAAAGACGCCGAGGTGAGGGTAATTTCCCTGGTGCCGATATTATAATGCGACAGATTCAAGAAGGCGTGGATAAGAGAAGGGTAGGAATAAGGATAGAGAAAGGTGCTCCAGCAAGGAAAAATGCAGTACTTAAGGATATCGATGGAAAAGATGTAGGAAAAATAACTAGCGGTTGTCCAAGTCCTTCGTTAGGGGGCAATGTTGCTATGGGATATGTTGCTGAGGTTCTCAAGAAGTCCGGCACTGAACTATTGGTTAACGTACGCGGAAAGGATATGGCATGCGTCGTATCCAAAATTCCCTTTGTACCATCGCGTTATTATGTGAAGAAATAAGAAAATATTTTGTATATTTAAAATTTATTATTAAAATAAATTTTCATTTACAATATTTACTATGAATTATAATTAGGTAGTACTTACAAGAAGGCTCTAAATTGACTTTTAAAGTTATTACATATACAGTACTAGTTAACATAAACAATTTGCAAATTAACAATTGAGCAATAATAAATACATTCGAAAATATGTTTTAAACATTTAACTTAATTTTAATATAGAGAAACAGCAAGCGTGGAATTAGAAGGAATGTAAATGTTTTTACAAAAAAGTAATACTGTAATTTTAATACATGTGTATTTGATGGATTCTATATTTATCACAGGTATATTCAACAACTTTTAAATATCATACATCAATTGAAATGTAGTTTACATAAATATCAATAGTAAAATGTGTGAAACATTTGAAGAACTTTAATTGTCTTAAAAATAATTAGTTAATGAATATATTAACAATAAAATAAAAAAATACATAATTGAAATAAGCTAATTTTTAAAAAAGAATTTAAGTACAGTTTTTGTTACTAATTGGTCCCTATTACTCTTATTAAAAACTTTACAACATAGTAAATGTACTTCACATTTAAATAAATTCTTCAAATTACTTTGCTTCAATTAAATCTGAATGATTTGTTTTCGAATCTGTGGTTATAGAGTCGCAAGGCATGCCTTATATCTGGAGGCTATTATTATTTTATTAGTTATTTGATCTCAAATATTGCAACAACTTTGTACCAAACCAGAATGAGATCTTAACACTTATCAAAATCAATAAATGCTGTATAAACTTCTGTCAATTATTTGGTTCATCATTAAAATTATCTTGCGCAAGACGTGAAAAATCTTCGTTCAGTTTATTTATCATTTCGCTACACTGAAAAGATTTTTTTTTTATATTAAGAACTAAACAAGTCGACAACAACTAAACAGTCGATTCGGTTTAAGCCATTATAACTAATAAGCCCTGGAAACATATTAGACTTGCTAAGTTAATACATACGTCATATTCCTTATACTGTTGTAGCTGATTCCTCTTCCCTCTATTTCTATCATCTTGTAACCTACAGTTGATATGGTAATTGATTTGGTTTTGCAATTTAACAAAAATCTTTCTGTACTCATCCTGTATTCGATTTATTTCATTATTGACATGTGTATCTTTCTTTGCCATATAGTCCTGTAAATGAATATGTTTTTCAATGAAATAAATTTTATCTTAATATATTTTTTATGATAAGATGTTCACCTATAGGTCAATTTGTGCCTTTTTTTTTCCTGGTAAAACTTTCAGTTCTTTTCACTTTGTTTGGTATTTTGCAAAATAATAATTAATTATAAAATGTTTAAATAGCCTTTACATTTTAATTAATGTTCCCGAAAAAGAAAAGAGAGATTTTCATAATAATTATCACCTACTTTTAACCACTGTAAAATAATGCCGATTCACACAAAAATAAAGTACACACTACTAACAAAACAATAATTCAATTCCGAAATAAAAAATAAAATAAGTCTCAAGGACATCACTAGAAGCGTAAGTAAACAAAAATTGATCATTCCAAAATACATTAACAACTATGGCAAACAGGTAGGGGAATATACTAAACCTTATCTAATTAATAAATTACCAATAAACGTTGTAGAAAAAATCTAATAAAAAAAATTATAAAAATCCTGAATCAACTTGTGTAGTGTGAACCATTTTTTTTCTGCTAATACTTGAGCTATACATTTACGTGTTTCTATTTCTACTTATGAATTTCTTCCCTCAACTAATTGTTTTCTTAAATTTTATTTAGCAATAACATTACGGCGCATAGTAAATCTAACTGTGGTTTTTGTTGCGTTTTTGTAGTTCTTTTTCTTTACTTTGTGTGTTCATGTATATATGAAATAAAAAATAGACAAAGGTAGTTCCCATCTGCCAAACCAATTATTGAAATCATCAAATGGTTGACTGGTAGAGAATGCCACCAGGTATTAGGTCCATTAAGTATTCAAAATATAAAATGTGTGAAAAACCAAATAAAAGTACCTTGTAAGTGAAAACCGCTTTCTTTGCATTCTTATACTTCTCTTGCAGTGTTTTATACTCTGATTGCAACCTGACATAACTCTGTTCCTGTTGTGCTAATTGATCCTGCGACTCTGTTACTTTTACTTTCAACATTTGCCATTCAGTAGCATTTATGTTCGTTTTCTTCCAATCTTCTCTTTCTTTCTTGAGAATGTCTTCCAAGGAGCCCAGCCTCATTAACCTGTCTTTGTACCTCTCAGCTTTAATCCTCCATTCGACACCGCTGTCCTTCGCTTTCTGGTATTCGTCTTGGAGCTCATTATGCTCCTTTATAAGTACAGATATTTCCTTTTCTTTAGCTTCCAGTATTTGGGTTACTTTCGCCCGCTCCGACAAGATGAATTCTTTCAAAGACTCTACTTCCTGCGCTTTCCTTTCCAATAGCAGTTTTAATTTGGTAATTGTGGTCGACTGTTCTGTTTCAAGTTCTTTGACGCGTCTCGCGCAATTCATTTCCATTGTTTTCATCTCTAAAGTAAATTTTTCAGCTATTTGTTCTCTTATAGCTTTCTCGCGCATCATTACAGCTGTCTGCAATTATTTTATTATTTAATTTATTATTTTATTTATTTTCATTATTTGAAATAATTTTAATTATTAAAATCTGGGTGTTCTAGAATATGTTAAATGATATATTGCATTCACATATGTAGTACACTACTTACTTTATCACAATTATTTGCATTGTTAAAAATGTTAATTTGATCAATTTAATTTTATTGTCATACAAAAGAGTATTAAGTACATAAAATACAATTGTGAAACTTATTTTTTTACTTATTTTCTATTTTACTTGTGGTTATTATTGTAGATTTTTAAATAACATGTTTTTGTTAAATACATTAATTATTTAATGGATAACCTTAGCGACTAGAGCGTCGTCACAATCCTGAGCCAGTTGTTCGAGACTGGCTGAGCTCTGGAGCCCTGTGTCTTCTGTGTTAGTGGCAACACTGCGCTGGTCAACCAGCTTCTTGTATCTCTCCACAATGTACTGTTGGAAGAACTCCGCTTTACATTTTAACTCCTTCATTAAAGTTTCACTGTTCTCTTGAGAGGCTGTAAAATAAACTAGTTTTATTAATTATTGTTCTTGTCTATTTTACCACTTTATATATGAAATTTAATTTTTTTGTAATAAATTCTTTGTTTACAAATTACTCACACAATTTCACATTGCATTTGTTCAGCTGCTCTTCTAAATGTTTAACCTGCTTCAATTGTTTGTCGCACTGCAGGCAAGGTTGCATTTCATTCCGCAAAGCGCTTTTTTCATCTAAAAATATTTAAATTTACAGCTTGCTATACTATAAGTTAAAAATCTAATGAATGTTATTAGAAGAAAATTTAGTATTACTAATTATTAATCGAAAGGCAAATTAAAAAAAGTATATAGATGAACTGGTACCAAAAAATACATTTGTTACCTTCTAAATATTTATTGAGCTTTTCAGTGAACTCCTTTTGTTTATCAGTGAACTCTTTCTGCAGCTCCGATATACGTTTATTGGCTCTATTCAACTCTTCTCTGGCATTAGACAGGTCTGCTACAACTTTCTCCAACTGTTGCTTCTGTTTCTCTATCCTTTCGACGTATTCCATCTCTTGTGTCTTGAATAATTCTCTTTCTTTCTGCATTTTCAATTGATTATCCTTCAGTTCTCTGGACACTGTGTCCCGTGCACTACATACCTAAGGATCGTTATATTATTTGTTAATAGGCTATATGTTATTGTAACAACTTTTTTTGTCTTCAAACTTTTACAGTTTTATGGCAATTGATTATGTGGTCCCTCTTAACCCTTTGAAGACTCCTGATACACTATGCATACTGGTAAATGTTTTACTAGACTAAGTCCTTACTATTAAATTTAGTTTACATTAATACCATGCAATCATATAGTGACTCAGGATAATCTATTTCATAAAATATTTTTAGTCATTTTCAAATTTATAAGATGCCTCTGTCCTAAATATCATAAAATAGTCTAAAATACTTTTCATCTCTAAATAAAATAATTGTCTTGAAAAAGATAAACGATATCAATTCTATTCATTGAAAAAAAAAATCAATAAAATGGCCAGGATCCATCTCACTTAAAGTCATATAACTTTCTATAACCAATTGTGGCCTCTATTTGTAACTTGTTTATTGACAGATATAACTTTAAAATTTGCTTTCAAGTGTGCATCTAGAAGGATATTTGTTTGCTTTCATTATAAGCCCTAATGTTTGATATACCTGGTTTACATCTAGTTACCAAGTGTCCGTCAAGGGAGGCCTACGCTAAGTAATTATTTTATTTACCATATACAAATACCTGTAAGTACAATGTTTTAAGTTCTCCGTTTTCTTTGAGCGTGTCTTTAAGTTGCCCGCTGTACCGCTCCAGCTCACGCAGCAGGTCCGCATTAGCCTCCTGCACTATCGAAGCGCGGCTGCCTTTCTCTGATTTCAATTTCTCGTAATCCATCTCTAATTCTGTATATTTAAGGTCCAACTGGAACAAAATTTATTAAAAAAAAAAATATATTGATTCAAGTGTTTTTTGCGGAACCCTATAATTCAATAAAACAGAAATTAAACAACTGTATTTCTTACAAAAATAATTTACATTCATGGATTTTATAATTACATACTAGAATATTGTGAATTTATAGGCCAACCAAGCCAGATGTTGGCTACGCTTTCACTACTACTAATATTAGAAGGTTCAATATAATTTTAAAGTATAATTTTGTCTATGCATGATGTAAAATTATTCAAGTATATTATTTTTCAATCTTTTTCATTGTTATTAGTCACTGAATAACACCTACAGCATAGTTCAAAGATGTTCTAGCAATTGCCTTAAAAATTGGTTCATACTCTATCTTCCCATTTTAAGACATCTAGGGAAGATAAAAAGATACACTAGCAGTGCAAGATCTGCCAAGTACAGCTAGTCATGAATTTCTTTTTATAGACAGTGTGTTTTATGTGACACTGAGGCCATAGATAGTAAAGCTTTATCGCCCAGGATTTCTCACACTCAAATATATGACGGTGGGAATACAATAATGCTGTTATGGCGACAGCTTGACTTTGAGGGTGGTCGCTAGCCAGATGGTTTCGAAAAATGTCATCATCAACTAAACACACCTAATCATGTGGTTCCAGAATCGAATCGAATATGAGTCATCCGTTTTACAAGGAAAATGGTGTGCAATTGCGCTAAGGACGTAGTCAAATTAGAATAGCCATAGCTAGTAAAGTTCTAGAAACTAACTGATTTTAGTTCAGCTCTGACTTCCTCCAACTCAGTCTTGAGGTGTTCATTCTGTTGCTTATAGTTTTCGAGCAGTTCATCATTGGAACTGTTGCCAAGCAAGTCCAGTTTGTTTTGTAACACCGCCAATCGCGAGTTCAGCTGCAGCTCTATGCCTTTATGTTCCTCTATCTTCGACCTCAATTCAGTTTCTTGTTTTCGATGCGATTCCAACTTCTTATCTCTGCAATGTTAATGGGATGCTAATTGTAAGCTTTGTTGTTTTAAATGATAATGCTGTGTTATATTGATTAGTTAATTAATACTAAGTGGCAGAATTAAAAACTTATTGAAATTTTAAATTGTTACTAAGGAAAATAACAATGTACAACTAACCCAACTTTTAAATATTACATTTTTAATTTTGTCGGTTGTTAAACTTTAATTTAAAATGAAACTTGATTGGCAATATTTATGATAATGGCATCTTTATATAAGATTAAAATCATCAAAAATCAATCATCCAAATGAAGAGTGAAGATTGATGTAACAATCCAAGGCCTGGTAGTAAGCATTTTTTGGCCAATGATAATAATGATAATATAATGGATATTATCATTCAAAAAGATATTACCTAAAAATTGTATATCCTCAACTCTCCTACTTAAAAAAATATAAGTATACAAAAATTTATCACCGTTTTATAATTTCCTCCTGCAATGTTGACATCTTTTGAATCTGCAGTTTGTATCTACTAAGAATTTCTTTTAATGTTGCTAATTTACCGGGCGATGGTGATTCCCCTATTTAAAGCAAAGGATTAGCGATCAGAAGTCAATAGCGTTAAGAAACTTGCAGGACTTTATTGGTGAACAATCATGGTTGATCTTTTGCAGTCCCTGTACAGCACAAATGAATGCTAGTCGCTATGTGCAATGAAAGAGCAAAGCCTATTAACCTATAACTTTAGCTGATTTCATTTAATGTAAATAAGCAATGCGAGTCGTAAGATCATCTTTGTACAGTTTTCTTGAAAAGAAAAAGTAAAGTAGTTTATTTTTGTACTTACCTATTTTAAAGGAATTATCTGGCAGACACTCCATCAATATTTGATTAAGAGTAGTACGCCAGTTCTCGTATTCTTTTTGACTATTGGACAATTTATTTCTACAAAGCACCAGCTCATGTGCAGTGAGTTCTAATTTTGACTAAAACAAAATTTATTTTTGTCAAAAAAGTCACAAAATCCTAAAATATTTTAAATAAATCACATGACCACTTGCTGTATTGTTAACAGAGTCCCCCTTTAAAATTTATGTACAGGTATAAATAACATGGCAACATTTTGATGGACTAAAACCATTCCAGTACAAAATATATTCTGATATAAGTATAAATTTTAATGAAACAATACATAATACTTTACCCCTAGTTCCTTTACTTGTTCTCTAGCCGTATTCCTCTCTGTAGTCAGCTGTAACACTCTCTCCTTCAGCCGCGCACTCTCGCCGCTCACAAGTCTACTCTGTGCAGTTTCTAACTCACTGGCCATCCTGTTTATTGTTCCCCCTTTTTCTATCAATATGTCTTCTTTCTCCCTGTCTTTTTCCATACAGCGTTTCTCAAGTACTTTTATTTCATTTTCCTAGGAAATTACAAATAAACTGTTTCAGGACCATGTTTTATCGAAAATATTAAAGATAAATATGTGCGTTCTTAAACAGTATGTCATTATCGGTAATGAGCTAACACATTACCTCGATTTCACATATTTTAAGTGACAATGAGGCTCGAGATGGTGAAGCTTTCTCTTCCAGAATATCCTGGCCTTCATATATGTGATTGCCAGAATACAAAGTTGGTTTTAGATTGGATGTAGAAGTAGTTAGTAATTGCTAATAAAAATATGAGAGTGGCAGCTTGCCAGGTGGATCTAAAATAACTACTATAACCATTAAACTATTACTTATATGGAACTTACATGTAAAAAGACTTAAGGTTAAATGCTGATCTAGAGACAGTTAAAGTGTTCTGCCAAAGAGTTTATAATAGTTATTAATCTTACATACATTTCCCTGACTAAGATTAAAAGTTATATTAAAATTTCTTAAGTCAATAAATACAAAATTACACTTACTTTTTCGTCAAGTCTCGTTTTGGCTTTGATTAAATCATTTTGTAGTCTGTCCATTTCTTCCCTATGCCTGCAAATGATGTATTATTTAGTTGTTCCTGTAGAACTTATGTTAATTTATAAAATTAAACAGCGATTTTTAAAATCAGTTTGTTTTTTCATCAATTTATATTTTATTTTTAATTTATCAATAGTAAATTGTTAAATTATTATTATTTTTACAATACATTACAAGATGTTTGTTAAGCTATCACTGTTTATAACCTACCTGTCTTGTTGCTCTCTAAATAAGGCATCAGTATCATGAGTGTGCGCTACCTAGAAGTAAATTTTTTTTTACACAAAACAATGTTTAATAACTTAAAAAGTATGTCAAACATTTATTTTTCGTCATTAATATTATGTGTATACATTATCGTTTATTTGAATAATATTGAAAATATATAATAGAGAACGAATAAAAATATGTGAAAACAAAGATATACTAAAAATAAATAAGAAATAACACTTACTGTGTCTAAAGTACAGTACTAGCAGGAAGTTATAAAGCAGCTTAAGTATTTTTTTTTTAAATCAAGGAAAATAATAATTTAACTGCATGGCCTCAGTACAAGAAATTGAATTAATGTAATAATGATGATAATTTAATTTTAACATGGATTGCCCATTAAAGTGACAGATTATTGATAAGAAATCTGAAGACAAATTTTATTAAATTTTGATCCATATGTATGTGGTACCTGACTAGTGTGTAGTCTTTGTTGAACATCTTGTAAACTAATGTTAGCAGACCTCAGCTCCAGTCGCAGCTGTTCCTTTTCTTGCTCATTCTCTACTAATTTCTCAGTTAATGTGGTCAACTGTTGTTCAAGCTCTATTGACTTGTGCTTAGATGATGCTGCAAGAAAGTTTTGGTTACTGATGATGCTTTACATCAACAAATATGCACCAACATATATGAATATGAAACATAAAATATCTTTATGTTATTTCATCATTGACAACAATTCAGGCCAGCAGAGTACCATTTCAGTTGTGAAATGAATGCTAATAGAATACATACCAGCAGAAATATGAGGTATGTTTCCATATACCATATAACAAGGTCAAAAACCTTTATTTTAGTCCATTTTTCTGATACACATTGATACAGTATTAATTTCTTACATTAATGAAATGTATCTTATCTAATTGGAATAGTAAGTTAACAGGTTATACATTGTTGAAGTGATAATTAGTTTCAATGTTTACTAATTACTTAGTTGTTTAACAAAACAATTATTGCTTAATTACATTTTTTTAAATAGTTAAGAAATTTTAATTATATGGTGTATGGGAGAAAGGTTTCCTTACCTGAATTATATTTTTTCTTGAAATTTATATTTTATAAATTTCAAGAAATTAAGACATAGATATGATACTGTTGCAATGCTAATTTCTAGCACCAAACCATCTTGCAAAAGAAGAACATGATTAAAAGTAGTCGTTTATATTCTCTGACTGCTGGAGTTTTGAAAATGGGGATGGAAAGATTGAAGCCTAAAAGTTTATTGCCTTTCAACACATCTAAGAGATCATAATAGTTGAGTAAGAGGACCTACTCACTTAGTTTGTATAATAAATGAGAAATACACCTTTGTTCATAAACTTGCCATCAAAACCACTCAAAAACTAGACATTGCTTAGTTTGCTATTATGTTATACCTTACACTACTCATGTATCAAATATAATATAAAAGGTGTTAATGAATAACCCGACAAAAAATAAGTATGTAAAGAGTGTTTCAGTTTCAGTGAGAGAGATCAGTGCTAACTTAGCACCAAGCTATCATTCAAATGAGTTTAGACTGTATGTCACATATGTAAAGTGGTATAATTTTAAGATATTGATACAAATATATATTAATGTTATTACCAAGTAAGTGATGTGCTTCTTGAAGAGACAGCTCTGCTTTATCTTTATCATTCACTGCAGCTGCTAATCTAGCTCGAAGACTCTCGATTTCTGTATCTAATTTTTCTATTTGTGTAGCTAATTGTTGGCATTCTTTTACTCTCATCTAAATTTTTAGAAAATAAGATTATATAAATTGGACAGTAAGATGAACTACACTTATAAATTTTTAAGTTCTGATTGCCTAATTAACCAAACAACAAAAAAAAAAATTTCAATGTACAGCCAAATGCACTGGTCCTAGAGACATGAAATTTAGAAGGTGTGGTCTTTGTAATGTGTTGGTATCTACATAGATTTTTTTTTAATTTCACTACTAAGGAGGGAAAGAAAGGGGTTCAAATATTAAATAAAACTTTGTCCCTAGACTCAAAATTTTTTCATCTTTGTAAATAAAATTTAAAGATTAATTACTTCAAATGTAACAAAAGATCACATTGTCAATTGCATGTAATATTTTATTTCTGATATTGGAGAAAATTAAATATTGTTTCTTAAAGAAGTTATTACACATACCTCATACATTACTTTAATCTGCTCACTGTTCATATACTCTTGTCTGGCGTCAAAATTATTTATACCATTGTGGTGACCTGCAGAAACAAAAAACCTTAAATTTTAACTAAGTTTTATCTCCACAACATACCAAAAAGGCATCACAAATATGTAAAAATTAATTTAATCCCAATTTTTAAACAAGAATTTTTAAATTACTTTATTTTACATGTAGAAAATACTTAACTTTTTAATTTTCTATTATACAGAAAATTATTATGTAAGTATTTATAATAAACAAACCTCTGAAATCCTGATGAAAAAAATTATTTTGCCCATCACCTGCAGCATAAGGACTGAATTGCATTTTTACTGTATCATCACAATGTGTATGTGTTATATGGTGCGACTTTGGGGTATCACAATACACTTTGGGGGAATCTGATGTAGAGGCTTCTTTAAGATGATGAAGAGATTCAATGTATGTTGGTGGAAGGCCTGATCTTGCATGTAATTGTGCTGAAATTTCATAGTAGTAAATTATAAGTCTTATATACAATCAGTAAGTGAAAAATTAATTAAATTAATAAAGAATTAATATTTTAATTTACCTCCATTTGTATGTGTTGCGTCCAATGTAAAATTTCCGCTACTGTTCACAGAACTCGCTTCGTCGTCATCCAACAAATCGTCAAAAGCGTTTGCTAATTTATGTTTTAACTGTATACAAACAAAAAAATATATAAACAGGTTATAACAAGTTACCACATGAAACTATTACTTAATTACCTCCTCGTTACGACGCTTCTGATCTTCAAGTTCTTCTTGTTCCTCTAATCTATCTTGAGCACTACTGTTTATATGTATACTGGCGGCACCTTGAAACAAACTCATACCAGGGCCTTCCATTGCTGACTTCCAACGGGCTTTGCTTTAAATGTATGTGATAAAATTTAAACAAAAACACTATTACAGCAATTAGAAAACAATTACTAGGTAAATAAAAAAAATGTTTTGGTTTCGAAGCGTGTTTGTTTTTCTATATAACTGCTTATATTTTCAGTTAGCTTGACGTTTTACTTTCTTGTTGACATATTTAATGTCATTTTAGTTTTAACCACAGTTTTTAACGGTTTTAAAACATAACAAATACATCGAAATTATGCTATTAAAAATTATTATTGCACTGTGAACTAAATAAAAAAAATCATACCTTAATGCAGTTAGATTAAATGGAATAAAAATTAGCTTCTAATTAACACTTTATGCTTGAAAATGCTAAAAGAATAGGACTATAGTTAAAACACACATGCTCCAAAAAAGAGATTTTGACTTGATTATTGTGATAAGTGTGAGTTTTACAATGTTGTAATAAAAGTTCTGCCTAGTTTTGCTTATCATATTACAATATTTTTTTCGTACTTTGTATCCTATATTTTTGTACACACAAAGTATTTCTTTTTCATATAAAATAAAACGTAAATACCAAATATTTTTACTTAGTGTTTATTTTCGTAGGATGATAAAGTTTACTTAGTATTTATTAAGACCGGAACTGTAAAGTATTTACAGTTATTTTATGCAAAAGATTTAATTATTGTTTTTAGTTTCTTACAAGTGATTTGTACCTAATCTGAAGAGACGCAATAAATACTTCTTAACCGTAATTAGTAGCATTTTTATATTATTTCACAATAAGTAAACGGTTTGTACGGATTGTGAATAAAGCCGCCTATGGTGCAATGAATAATATTAATTATGAAAATTTAAATTAAATTGTTGATTATTTTTATTTCAATTATCATACAAAGTAGTTTTACTGCTTATTTAAAGCCGTTTTTACAATAAACACTATCAGTAGTAAGTAGAACGTCACGTCTTGTATCGTAACGACTCCGTTGTCAAATATAAAATTGAATTCGCGAGTAAAAAATATTATTCTTTCTTTTGTATTTGTTGACGGCGTTAAAATCATTAACTGTTTATTAAATTACAATTTAATAATGGAATTTAATCCGGTTACACACGTACTTTTCGATATGGATGGACTTATATTAGGTAGCTATTTTTTAAAATTGATTTGATTCTGTTTCTTAAAAACATTAGGCAATCATCGTATCACAATAGGGCTATTGTGATACGATGATTCTATTTCTCTTTTAGATACTGAGAAGCTATATACTATAGCTTTTCAAAACATTTTATCACGTTTCGGTAAAGAATATACATTTGAAATGAAGTTGAAATTAATGGGGACGCAAGCTCACGAATCTGCAGAAATGTTGATAACAGCTCTAGACTTGCCAATGACGGTGGAAGAGTTTATAGCAGAAACGAAAGAACAATTTCAATTGCTTTTTCCTGATACAGGATTAATGTCAGGTAATTCTTTTACCAAAAATAAATTACAACATAATGACTAACTATCGAAGTTGTGAGAAGCAGTTGATATATGTAATATAATAGGTGAGTATTATATCTTTAAATAAAACACGTATGTTACTCTAGCTGTTTAATACATAATGAATGTATAATGATTAACAATATACGAGCTGGTAACACAATATTGTATTCATACCTACCACAATAGGAATGATAACAGTTGACTAACATTATCTAAAATAAGTAGTAGTAATATTCATCTGCAATGCTAATGATTATGATATGTTTGTGTATGTGTAATAGTACTAAGAGTACTACATTATTATTTTAGGTGCTGAAACATTAATAGAACATTTTCATAAGAATAATATTCCAATTGGATTAGCAACTAGCTCCAGCGAAGAAAGTTATCATCTTAAGGTGGATAAACATCACAGTAAACTGTTCTCTTTGTTTCCCTACAAAACATTTGGTTCATCAGATCCCCTAGTGAAAAATGGCAAGCCCCATCCTGACATATTTTTGGTAGCAGCCTCTAAATTTCCAGACTCTCCAAAGCCTGAGCAGGTACTGTTTATTATTATTAAGAAAATTTACATGACATTTATTATATTTACACTCTGATGGTAAGGGAGAACTAATTTAGAATACAATGAATGTATTGTAAATTAGTAGTAATTTAGTTTATAACTTCTAAAAGATTCCATTTAATTGTTATAGAGCTTGATAAAAGAAAAATTTAAAGTAATTTATCAAACTAAGTTATTAAAGTCTATATTCAATCTTTTTTTATTAAATAAATAATTTTCATGAACAAAATCATACCTGTTTTAGTGTTTAGTGTTTGAAGATGCTATAAATGGAGTTAAGGCTGCAAGATCTGCTGGCATGCAGGTGGTTATGGTTCCAGACCCACAAATGGATAGGAGTTTTACAAGAGATGCTACCTTAGTTATTGAAAGCTTGGAAGAATTTCAACCTGAGTTGTTTGGATTACCACCATTTCTGTAATATATTATTCATCATAAATTAATTATGAAAATAATACAATTATAAACTTATTAAGTTTAATGATGAATATGAGTATAATAAAATTCTTAGTAAAAAGAAAATATAAATTATAATTAAAAATATATAAAAGTAAACTTTATTTTTAGTCATGTCTTTCATATAAACACAACTTTTTTTAATAATTATTATTTAATGTTCCTTAGGGGTTTGAAAATCAATGTTTGATAAATAATGTAAAATACATGCAAAACATGTGCTTTATTGGTAGAGTTGTAATTATGGCTATTATAAAAACGTACAATACATTATAAAAAGAAAATATTTGTTTTCTGGAAAAAAGGTTTATCAGCATTAAACATATTATTTTAGCAAGCAAACATATTTATTAATAAAATTAGTAGAGAAAGGTGACATAAGAAAATTTCCATTTCAACATTTTCAGGTCTTACATATTTTATTTATTTTATTTGTTTGCTATATAAATTTTTCTTGGTTTTATGACATAAGATGATATACATTGAATTAGGAAAATTATCTTAATTGAATAAGGTTCATATTTTTCAAGTTGTGAATGAAATGTTACTATAAGTCAGTCTTAACATTTCACAATCTATTGTTTGTAACAAATTAGATACAGATTTTAAACAACATAAAAATATTGCACAAAAAGCAACTTTAGTATGTGAGTTTATCATTATACATTTGTAATTTTGTAAAGTTACTGAAGGGAAAATTTTCCACCTCATTTAAATAGTAGATAAATTATAAATGGGATGAATAAACTGTATGTATTATCTATTTATTTTGTAGTTAATGATATATTTTGCATATTTAGTGTAACTTTGTACAACACTACATATGATTTTGTATTATGAATTATAGTAATATATTCAGACAGTATTTTTTATTTTCTGTTGATACCAACAAACAGAAAATTATGACCACATCAAATAATTGGCTAACTTTATGCTGTGCATTGCACTGAAGACTGAATGCTGATTGTTTGATAAGGATCATTGGATTATTTTTATCCGACGACAAAAAGGTGGACATCAATTTGACGAGTTTATTTTTAACTGTTTTTATGTACGCACATATTTTTTTCTGAATGGTACTATTGTGATGGTTCTTATGTATGAAAGAGTACCTGACTAAGTTTGCCATATATCTCTTAGGGAAAACGGAAAAACTTTTTTTCACATGTTGATAATTCCTATTTAAACTTTGTGTTTTATCAGTATCTGTTTATCGTCAGTATTACTTTTTTGTAAAAAGGACTTAAAATGTAACATAATAGAAATTCAATTTAAATATAATCTATATCATCCACAGTTTTATAACAAAGTAATTTTATTTTATTATTTATTATGTCCTTGAAAGACCACTTAAATTTTTACTTGATATTATTCAGGTAGTCACAGTAAATTTTTAAAAACTTGTTTTTCTACCAATTGTTTTGTTTGTTATTAAGTTATTTATGTAAGTTACTTTTCTGTTCATGTTGTTTGTTCTGCATTTGTTATTTTTATTTAATTTTTTATCATTGTCTATTGAACAACCTTCAAAATTACATTAAACCATAGATGAGATAACAGATTGAACTCAATGTCACATCTTACAGTTTCTCTACAGGCTTAAAGTTTCTTCCAGATAATTTATCTTTGTGATTATTGTAAATTCTTTTAAATCATTGCTGTGAATAAACATGATTTGTAACCCAGTAACCCATGTTTTATTTGATATGGATGGCTTAATATTAAGTAAGTTTTAGAGATAAAAAAATATAAAAAGATCTATTATAACATGTTTATGTACTAAATATAATTTCAGATACTGAAGATTTATATACAATAGGCTTTCAAAAGGTCGCTTCACGATATGGAAAAGAATTTACATTTGCCCTCAAGTGTAAAATAATGGGTCAACAGAGCAGGGAATTTGCCTCGTCTATTATTAGTGGCCTTGACTTACCGCTTACGGTTGATGAGTTTTTAAAAGAGACTAGTTTGATTTTTGAAGAATTGTTTCCAGAATCCAAAGTAATGCCCGGTTAGTAAATTTGAATAGCTGCACTTTACGCAATTATTTAATTTTGCAAACCTCATTTTCTAATTGAATTAATTACATTATTCAGTGTTGTTTACTGGTTAGATTATTGATAATGCACAAACATGAAGTTGTTTTATGTGTCAATGATTCTTGTATTGCGTGGAAATGTCGATTTAACAAACTAGAACATTATCTGTGTTCAAGAAATCACCGATGAAAGTGGAATTATTTTGAAAAAAATGATCTATAAAATATTAAAAATTACTTCTTAATAATATGATTTTTTTATATGACAAGGTGCCGAAATATGTAAAACGTTTATCTAACTGTAAGTGATACATCTGCTTTGCAATGAGGCGCTAGTTTGGATATTTACACAGCATCATAAGGCGTTCATCGCTTAAAACATTATACGTTAAATCTCGTTAGTAATTTCATGAGCTACAATCCTCTGTCAACTGAAATTTATTTTGAACTCGTACGTATATTTTTTAAACCAATGTCCCTTTTATTATAATTCAGGTTCTACATAGATTATGATATAAAGAAATGTCATTAGGATAAACTTTCTGCCACAAGCTGTGATTTAATTTTCAGGGGTCGATAAACTTATTCGTCATTTGTGTCAAAATAACATTACTATTGGTTTAGCCACTATTAGTAGTAAAGAAACTTACAATTTGAAAGTGCAAAAACATCTAGAATTGTTCGATATGCTGAAATACAAAACATGGGGATCTTCTGAACCTCTAGTGAAAAGAGGAAAACCTTATCCAGACATATTTCTAGTCGCTGCTGCCAAGTTTCCCGATAATCCAGCTCCAGAAAAGGTTAACACGCAATTTGTAAAAATCATATATATGTTCTCATATAACTACGGTGATGCTGTTGATCCTTCGCTCAGTGTGGCTAGTATTTATAATTTCCAGTTAATATGTAAAATTTGTTCAAAAGTCCACGTATTCTTTGTATATTTACATTCAAGATTAAGGGCAAACGCACGTAAAAGTATGTATGAATCAACATTGATATATAATGATATTGTAAACATTATTTCAAATTATTTTATGTAATAAATTAGTAAATTCAAAACCTATATAATTTTTAAAGACTGCTTGTATAATCATTAATTGCGTTGACATATAATTTTTTTGTTTCATCATTATCTACTGGATATTTTACTTAATAAATTTGTAGGTGTAAAGAAGTTCAATTGATAAATACTATACGCTCCATAATATTAAGAGAAAACGTACTTAAACCATACAATCGCCATGTATTGAGAATAGAATAGATAAAACAAATTATTTAGGTAATTATTAAGATTACGTAAAGGTGTTTAGTCACCGTAAAATAAGTTGTTACTGAAATGAGCTACCATCTTACGAAGCAATTGTTATGTACCAAAACAATTATTTTTAACAACCCAAGGGTACAATTATTCATAAAAAAAATTATGTCGAAATAGATTACCGCAATATTTACAGCAGGTTTTCTAACACTGCATATATTAGCATAAGAGCTAGTTTTTGTATATATGCTAAAATTATAAAACCTTAAATTTGCAATATACTGGCACATTTTATGACTTTAATAACGTTTTTAACAAACGTCATAACTAAATGTTATGATTATACTAGCTTTAATGTATACTTGCAATTTTATATCAACACTTAGCCTACCGAGTGGGTAGATGTACCCATCTTGCGCGGGCGATTCATTTACCGCGGTGGAAACTGTACAGGTCTGTGGCGTCTGCGACCGGTTAAGTATTAAAAAGCGTTAATATAACAGTAACTAGAACATTGTTTTTCTCATGAAACCGCCCAGGTTATAGTCGGCACTTACACGCTTGCAGTTTTGTTTTAATAATATGTCTTAAGTATAAAAATAATGAATCGTATCAATTTCCTAAGCTAGAAATAGAAGAAATCGTATTTTATATATTATCTTGGTTTCGTAACTTTGAATTGCCGTTTCAGTTTTAAATTTTGTTCCAGGTGTTAGTGTTCGAGGATTCTATAAATGGCGTTAGAGCTGCTCATGCGGCTGGCATGCAAGTTGTAATGGTTCCCGATGCACGGGTAGATCGAAACCTTGTTCCCGACGTGACCCTTATTTTAGACACAATGGAGGATTTTCAACCGGAGATGTTTGGTTTACCACCATTTTCATCTTAACCACAAGACATTTAAGCCCAACAATTACGTGCGAAATTATTTTCCTATTAGAAATTTTAAATCTAGGACTTAATAATACTAAAACATCTTGTTTAAGCAAGAAATTAAGTGCATATTTTTACGTTTTAGACTTTAGATGGGATAGGATTTTCTTTAAATAAAACGTCTTGATATTTTTGAACTGGGTTTATTCTTCCTTCTATGACAGTGGTTCCCAAACTTATTTTGTCTACTGCCCACTTTGAGAATAAATATTTTTTTAACGCCCCCATTTTTTTACCTATTTTAAAACCACTATAACTTCAAATTGAATTAATTAATTATTGTTACCTACATATGTATATTATGTATATTAACGGAGAATTCTAAACGAAACTTTTACTATAACCCGCAACTTGAAACCTGAGCGCA
>DWQX01001350.1:0-28758 GCA_018245475.1 Pharmacophagus antenor | reverse complement strand
TATATATATATAGAACATATAGACCCACCGACATAATATGAATGTATGAAAAGGTGTCAGGAGTGATGTCTTATATGTGTACAAGAACCTGTACTATGTATTATGCTTATAGATCAAACTCAAAACACCAAATTTTGTGTACTGAAAATTAGTCAATTAATCAAGGTCGCACTATTCAGGTTACCCTGTTTATTGTCATTTAACCTCTTCAGGGACGATTATTAATTAACGAAGGATATATCATTTTATTTTCATCGATGGTCAAATAACGGAAGGTGAAGAAATATTAAAATATAATTTGTTAAAGATTTTTATCTATATATTAATGTCAATTAACTGTAAATGCAAAACTATACGTCCACATATGTGGCCAAGGGCGTTAGGAGGTTAATATAAAACTCAATTTAAAACTAAATATTTTTTATTGCTTTTTTTCCTATCTGGCTTTCTTACTATTAAACTTATTTTAGTTTATTTATTTGCTTTAGATAGATACGCAAAGATATTTCTGCCCGTATGGTGACACCGTTAATGATATATGCTAACCATTATTTATTACATAATTAATCAACAGCGGTCAACCGAATCATAACAAATGTACATATTTCAGATCCAATGGACTCTGTGAGACCAAACTTAAATTCTCGAACTGAACATATTTATCAGTAGCTTTCGTCATTAACATTAACGCTTAGAGGTAAATAATATGGACAATTTTGTCGACCTCCGTCATCATATTTCAAATGATTCCGTATAATTTTAAATTTTCGTATAAAATTGTCATTATTGCGTTAAAATATCAAATGTTATATAATAATTCATGTTTGATATTGTATGTCGACGAATGTCGGGCCGTTTTTGCGCTAATAATTTATTTGAGTCAATAAGTGAAATCGACTATACGGCTTGACATAAGTTTAATATAAATTATTATATTACATATTTTGTATATATGAGTACTTTAAGCAGTACATTAACGAATTTTTACTCATAACTGAAATTACTCTACACCCAAAGAAACAAAAAAAATTGAAAATTGACATAAATTACATTTTACATCTGCTGTCGTTATAAGGTGCATTATAACAATTTGGAAATATTTCTAAACAACATGTAGACGAATTTTACAAATTACACTGTCATTTCACTCGTACACATTTTGTAAAAATAATCAATAACGATTGTTTTGTATTTCGCACCCTTCGGTTTCAATGTAAGTTGTAACCCCAATATAGCGGGGTCTCTATTATTATTCCGAGGAAATATTGGACTTGTTTTTAGGTGAAAAAAATCTGCGGTGAAATTTCAATTTGTCGGTGTAGCTTGAAAAGTCTTATCCGATAGTAATGCTAAAGTGTAATGCATTAATAGACGTCGTGAAATAAGATAAAATGGATTAGAATATCTTATTAACCGAATGGAGTGTAATTACAATTAAAACACAAATACTCTCACACTTACATAAGAAACGTATAACCAAGAGTCGGGAGAGCCAGAAAGGTTACCTAGTTCGGACGCCTGTCCCCGTCATAAAAATATTGTGTTCTAAATGTAGTACCGAAATTTGTGGGAGAAAAGAAATAAAATATTTTTTTTATTCACGGTATGCTCATAGAGCAAACCCAAACTCTTAAACGTACATCTACATAATAAAACAACAATACATTCACATATAAATTTCGGTCTACGTTATTGCTTACAGTATATAGCTTTTATAGGAATACCGCAATTCTCCTGACGTAACAATATAGTTAAATTATACACTAATCAATCTATGACATATTTTTGTACGTATACACATACTTTTATTTACCAGTAATAACAGACGAAATGGACAAACACAAAAAAACCCATTTCTCTACTAGACGTGGATATTGATTGATGCAAATAAATGAAAATTATACAATGTATTTGTTACAAAATAATAGCGTTTTGCTTAATTTACATTTCATATGTATTAGTAAAAATATATAAAGTTTTTAGTGGGTTTAGTAAAGCTTATTATGATATTAAAGAATATTTCAATCACAAAAATATATGAAGACATGATACGCTTCACTTCATCAAAAGGAAAAGTTTAAACCTACAATAATTAATTTTAAAGAGCGCTTCTCGCCCGGTTCTTCTCAGGAGAGTGTTATCTCTTGGAACCAGTGTTAGGATCACTTTGACCGTTCAAACGCGCCTGTGAAGACTTAATTGAATAAAGTATGGTTTGAATTCGGTGTGTTGTATTATACTTTTCTTTTTAAACTGTCTCCTATATCAACGAACGGAACGCGGCCGTAACGTCTTGTCGTTCGGTCAGCGGTAACGATGTCGACTGCTCCGCTATCCACGGTCCTTGACTTACCGCGATAAGGTTCTTATCGATTGCGATGTCGCCAGTTGCGTTGTCGCCGTTACATTGTGTTAAAGTACTCTATCGATATCATTACAGTGAAAAAGAAAATGGCCTCCAACCTTTTCACATTAGTTTCGCTAAAAAATGTTCGTAGGCTGTTCAGTAGGGTCCATCGACTGCCTCTGTGGCGCAGTGGTTACAATCAAACCACCGCGCGCACAAGGATGTTCCATGTTTGACTCTGGGGCCATATGAACTGTCGAATTTCTATTGTTATGTCGGTATGCTGCCATAACAGCTTCGCTGTGTTGATGCAGTCATACATATGTGAGAACCCGGGGCAGCAGGCTTCAATATCTATGCCCTCAGTGTCACTTAACATCACGTGAAGTCAAGGTAAAGCAAGCTCATTGCCGATAAAAACCAACAATGCCACGATTCGTGTCAATTCGCGACTCGCAAGGCAAACTGGATATGTCAAATTTAGTGAATCTAATTTTATTTATAAATTGTAAAGAGGTCGCTTTTAGTGTTACGTACCCTGATGGTGTCAAACAGAACCGTTTTATTATGCGTCCGCCTTTTATCCGTCTGTCCGCCTGAGCAAGCTCTATGTCATGAACCCGTTATAAGTAGGGATATGAAGTTTTCGTAGATTTTGTATTCATTGCTTCTACAACAACATTTACCATAATAAAAAAAATAATACTACCAGGTACGTGATGTTGTTGGCATATATAGTACGAAACCCTTCACTGCGCTGTAGGTAATCACACTTGGCTTTTTATTTTTATGTTTCAATTGGTTTAATAGTCCTGAACGCTTTTTGTGAGACAATAATTTACGATGCAATTTCATAAAGTTTTTTTTTTTGTGGCCATCAGGTGTTTTTTATCACTCGAGTATAGTCAGTTCACGATCTAGACACACTGGTTTCATTTAAATGGTCGTTTTGGGATCCCCCCACTATTTTTTTTCAGTATTTTTGCAATCGAAACATAAATATGTATCAGTGTTTGGGGGGACTAGACGTGGTTATTTTAGTAAAAAATGTTGGCATTAAGCACTATAGCATAACTTATATATAACCCATTATAACACACTTAAATAAGTGAATAAATATCTAGGTAATTTTTCACACATAGTCCTCTGATTCTACGATAGGTAGCCAAGTAGCATCTGTACTATGGCTTATTACAAATTGATATTTTTAAATAAATATTTAATTAACAACCAGACAAAGCAAATATAAATATTCATCACGTGAATGTTTGTACTGTACGGGAATCGAACCCGTGAACCCTGCTGTAAGTGGCTGGGTTACTACCATTACACCAACGGGTAACGAGGTATCTATATCGTGTGAAAATCTGACTAAACTTTTTAAAGTTTTTATTTTATACATCCGCATATAGTACTTAAAATCTCGCAAGTTTGTGTATATAGTTTATAACTTGAACTTTAAGTATTCTTAAGATTATGTGCTGTGTAGATCATGTTAGTCCGTAAACGTAGAAATTGCCATAGAAGAGCGTTTAATTTATTGGTCCGTGCGTTACTTTGCGATATTAATTTCCGCTAACTAATTTCCGCTTTGTTTAATCGCAAATACTACGACTAAATTAAAATCTCAGCGCGTTTCGCCGCTACACGCGGCATCTTCAGCGGGTGTTACGGGTTCGACAGCACGCCTTTGAATGTTTGACTTATTCGATAAATTTTTTTGTTTAATTAATATGAGAATTAAACGACCAATGCGAAGTATGGCCTAAGTTCTACTATTATAATACTATAACTTTGGTGTATATAAATAAATAATATTTCGTTACTTTTAACAGTTTAATAATTTTCTTGCAAATCGGGTCTAGAGCTATTGCATAAATGAAAGTTGCACGCGCCTCATAAAACTTCAGTATATTTTTTAAAGATCGTGCACTGAATATTTTAAAGATATCCATTAATACCTAAATAACTGTTATTAATTACATTCATGAGTTAGCGGTATATTACTTAACACTTAACGGACGGGTTGCTTCTGTGTCAAAATAATCAATATATAAACTGTGCAATGTGCTAAAAAGCGAATAGTACTGTAACTTATACTATATAAATAAAATAACATAAATAAGTAAAATGTAGTGAACATTCAAGTACGAAAATCTGCGCGGTCCTTCCAATCGAGTCTCAATCGAATAACGTAGATCTACGTGGCCCGTTCGTTAAGTGTTAATATTGCTTGATTGTCTATAGCATAATAAATTATTTTAAACTTGTGGGCAATGCTTATTCTGTAGATAACAAGGCATTACATGTAAGCTAAATGTCGTTTCATAGCCAATTGTAATTTATCTAAAGTTGGCTTGGAGAGAATCGTTTTAAAAAGCCTTTGTATATATATATTTAATTAGTTTTAACGACATCATACTATCGCATAAAGAATTAATAAATAATCAAAAATAATAAAAACTTAACGATCCGTCGGTTATGTATACGTTCGCATTACATGCAAAGGTTAATTTACCGAGCATTGTCGATACATTAATCATTTATTATATATTAAGGAAGTGTTTGCAGTGCTCTTGTGCGCCGGGGCGAATATTATTGCATAATTAACACTAACGTATAAACAACAGCATGCGCGCTATATCGACTGTATAGAGGTACACTTTGGTTTAACGCTTTAGATTACTAGTCGAAGCCGGAATCCTTATTTAGAGTTCCTTACTCGAAGGTTGATTAAAGGTACCCTATTGTTAACTAACTATATCTCATGAACTGTTAATAGGTAGAAAATGAAATTTTAACATAATGTATTTCAATTGCTACTGCAACAAATGTAATAACACAAACAAGAAACGTGATTTTTTGACTTTTACACTATGAAACAAATCAATATTTAAAAAAATTACCTGTTATAATTTTTGATATGGACTTACTTATTAAAGAGTTTTGTCTAGCCCTAAAGTTATGCCCCTGCTGGAGGGTTGTTGGTATTCGAGATAAACTATCTTCTAGCAAAAATTTTTTTTTTTATACGCTGTATCTCGTCTTGATGGTGGTACCAAGAAGATATTAGCGTGTCTTCGTCTATCTTGAGTCATGGTTTTTTTGTCTTTATAACCCAAGTCGTTAGTATTGATTGTAATTGAAATTAAGTCCGCTCTATATACAAAGAATTTTGTTATATTGTTTTTTTTTTTAATAAATAACTCCATAATGTAAAAATATTTCGTTTTAATTCTTAAACTGTTCTGATGTATTCTCTGTGATGTTCATTTTAATGGGGTTAACTGTTATCAGTTGAATTGATAAACATTAATATTCACTTAGAGTTTTGTAGAAACTATGGACATAGATATGGTTACGATAAATTTTTGTATTAACTAGTTTCAATATGGTGTACATTCGTATAATTAGTTATCTATATGCAATTGTAAAGAAACAGTCGTATTTAAATTCGTGTCGTATAAAAAGAGTTGTGTGCGCTAGTGCTACGGATTGGAACTTTATCTAACTAATATGTGCGGATGAGATGGCGAATTGTAAATATTATGTGATCATACATCTACGCTCTTGCAAATATACCTCGTGCCAACGTATTCAGCAGGCGATCGATTTTTAAATAAGTCGTAATATTTCGGTGACTTTGCTCATCAATAAGTTAAATTACATTAAAAATAAATTCCTTTATTAATAACTTACATTAAAACTATATGACTAATCATATGTGTAGCAACCATTCCTCACACCGCATTCTTCATTATACTATTCCGTATCTTATTAGCAAGTATTTTACACTATAACATATACGTTATTACTACATTTATCTTGCAGATTACTGGAAATTAATTGATGAAATAGTGAAATAAATATTGCCATGTAATTTTTTACCAACGTCAGCTAAATAGAGTAAGAGCCTAATTCCACAGTAACGTGTACTATAGCTTTATGTAGTCATAATGAAAGTGGATATTTCAATCAACCTTATCGTTTAACTGTGACCGGTTGGCGGTAAACGTACGATATATTATTGATAAAGTATATTTAAAAGTAATGCGTACGATTATTTCTTTCTTGCAATTGTTCTTATCTACTATATAATTATTTAGTTATAATAAAATTAGTAGTAATATAAAACAATAATACATACACCCATGTTGTTGTAAATAATACATTTGGTTTTCAAAAGTATGGGACTCGATACACTTTTTTATGAAACACTTGTAATATTTTGTCTTGTCTCAACTTTTCTAATGGAATGGTAAACTGATTTAATGCTTTTGATGAGTTTTAGTTAGACACAAATGACTTACAATCTATGTTTTGTTGCAGTTAACCTTAACGGAGCATCTAAAGTGGACATATCACATTTTGATTTGCTCAAAGTTCTTGGAACTGGAGGTGAGTGACTTTTATTCTTGTTACTTTTTAAGGTTACAAATTTATATTTTGACTATGCCTTGCGGAAATGAATAAATTTTTAACGCTTTAAGTTAATGCTGATGCTGTCTACGACAGACGGTCATCACTTGCCATTAAATACTTGAAAAAAAAATCTCAAATGTTAAGTGTTGTGGCTTGGGAAACTAAAGTGCACTAGTACATTCTCTTCTCTATTGAATTTCATATTTGAAGGGAAACAATGACAGCAAGGTGTTACAATTAACCTACCGTTCATATTAAAAATGAGAACTGCACTTTGCATGAAAGCCTGAGATCTTTACAACATAATACGCGGAATTGCTTTAACACTAAATCTATCTGGTGTATAAAGGCGCATATAACTTCTTGCAATAAACTCTATAATAGCAGTAAATAAAAAAAATATATGAAATTATTGCAATGCATGTGGGCTCAAGCATTAAGTTACACACAAATTATAGTATTTGAAAGATAATAGTCAGGTTATAAAAAATATTTATCGATTTCTTTGCAAAAACTTATTATTCAATGATTTTACAAAACATTGTTTATGTAATTAGGTCAATACCTACTTCGTTAACGAGTATTTCTCTGACACAGTATATTGTTTGAGTATTTATAGTAACAATATAAATATTGTTGATGTTGGTAAGGGATTATCATTTATAGTATTTACAATGTTCACTGCTTAACATGGAACTTCCTGGTAATCTACCATGTCGTACAATATGGCAATCGGCCATCCCAAGCCATTTAAGTATCAAATAAATAAATATTGTGTTAATACTTGAGTATTCATATAACATTTTACGGCAAGTGAGACCAATCGTTAAAGCAAGTTTTATTTTGTTAAAAGTCCGGGAATCTACTACTGATTCTTATGTAAAAAAATAGCTTTAAATATAAAGAGGGATAGCCATCTCATTTAAGCCTGCTGGACCCGTGTCCAGCAGGCTTAAGATGACGATGATAGATGTACCTTACACTCTTCAGTATTATAGCTCTATAGCGGCATAAATGTTGGACAAAATTTAACCGCAAACAATATCAGTTTTTTTGTAATTCAAATTATATATCGAATTGATTCGTTCAAACTTAATACGTCTGTTTATACCGGCTTTACGTGAAACTTGTCCCAATTTGCACCCGGGTTGAAATAAAAATTCGGCGAAGTTTAACCCAAGTCCACACTTGGGTAGTCCATAGGCAACCCATAAATACATTTTTTCGAAATTTGGATGTAGTGGAACTTCACTTGGAGTGAATGTTTCATTTAAAGCTTAAAGTGAATCGTTTATTTATTATTGTTCTAATTTTTTCTTTTAAATATAAATCGACTAATGTTTGTATACGATTGACTGCAATGGGACAAGAGTACTTAGATTTCTGTCGCGCTAGTCTGCTACTGTAAACATTTGAAAGTTATATATTAGAAATATTGATGCCAGTAATGCTGACCTTTCCCTTTCCGTTGTAAACAGAGCAAATGATTCCTATCCCTTATGAATTTCTTGGATCTATTTCTAAATCTGTTTCTGTAGCTATATATTAGTGTGAAAACTTTATTCCGCTTTAAATGGACTGGTAGTTAACAAGACATAGCATTGTACAGTGGCGTGCACGTATGGCAAGTCCGAGCACTTATATGTTTATTATAAAACATTAAAATGTGACGTGATTTCCGCTTTGTTTTAACTTTATGGACATATCAAGACGTTCTATCAAATATCTCTCGTATATTTTAGTGTACATCATTGGTATACGCTGGGTTTTATTAAATCGATGTATTTAATACCGCACTGTATAAACTTATTAACTGGCATGTAATTGTATGGAAGAAGCATTTCACTCAGCAGATGAAAGCCACCATGTCGCATCAAAAGAAAAATATATTGTCCTTGATGTAAAAATTAAATACGGAATTGCACTACAATGTATGCACTTCCAGCTTTAGTTCGTAAACAGCGATCTTGTGAGAGGCATCTAGCCGTTTACGCAATCGAGCATTGTTTTGTACTCGCCGCGGCATGTTATTGGCAGCGCGTCCATACACTAACATGCCATTCGCAATAGATATCCGATCGGATTTAGCGGTGCGTTCAGCGCGTACGCGGACAATGGGTGCGCGGTTTGGAGTGGAGGAATTTTGACAGTTGTTACGTATAAGAGTACGCCTGTTGTCCTAATGTTAACGATTGACAAATTACAATGGTGTGAGAGCGGTGGTGTTTTTTTTTTAATCTCCAATAGTCTAACACTTGACGTCGATTCCAACTGATGTTAAGTGATAATGGAGTTGTAGTTAGTGAAGCACGCTCACATATATGACTGCGGAAACAGCAATGCTTTTATGGCACCAGATTGAAATTGGGCTTGGTTACTAGCTAGGAGTCGGGTTCAAAGAAACCATGCCATTATCAAAACTTATCTACTCATGGTATCTAGAAGTCAGTCTCAGTATGGCGAGTGCAAGTGGTAAACCACTACGCCTCAGAGACAGTCAGTGTCCAAATCCAGTGGATACGCTATATCATTGAAAAGACTAAAGGTTTTGTATTTGCACAGAGCAAATATTTATGTCGGTCATGTGTTTCTATATAGACCTTTATCGATACTAAATCGTTAATTCTTGTCAGATTTCACGTTACACTTTGTCAAGTCAGATTTGATTTTAACACTTAATTTACTGGCGCCGTCATTTTAACAAACCGACCCTAGATAAAATGTTTTGTATACTAATATGTGTTTGACTTTTTTATTTCTTTATACCGCCTCTGGCAACATTCTTCAATATATTTTATAACGAAACAGGAAAAATAAGAATACAATAAGGCACAAAATTACTATAGACTCGAAAAGACAACCATAAAAATGTGTTGGTAAATCTCGTATAATTAATGTTTATTATTATATCTGTTTCAGCTAAAAAAATGCTATTCTATATTCATAAATCTTATTTTTGTTCCGCAAATTGAAATCGTGTGCTTTAATATTCAGTGCTTATTTCATTAAATTATAGTAGAATTGCTTCTGAAAGTCGTATGTCATCCATTTGCCAATAATGTTCATTGTAATTGGTAACAACAATTTGTTGGTGATTTCTAACCTCTTAAGTAATTCTTGTGCTTCGATCATCGATATTTGAAAATCGAATTAGTTGGTGCCGAGGTCACCGTAAGTTTGATGTCTGGCTTGTGTAAGTCTTTGCCTAATCAATAATTTTTTTGAAGACCATTTGAGTTTTCAGTTATAACATATACAAACGATACAATGCTAAGAGCGTTTTCTATCCGCCAACTTATGATAGGATGAGATATTGTAAGACACTACTGTATATCATCGATATGTAATGTTCGTCGGTAAGAGATGGTCTTCGTCGAACTGACATTTTAAAAATCGTTTTTTATGCAGCGCTAAAATTATCTCGCGAAGCGTGGCTAGACTCGGCCATTAGGTGGTTATATAAAAACCGCTAGATATGTCTAACAATGCAACGATGCACCCGATGCATGACCGTGCATGCGCCGGGGTCAACGACCTCCGCGGGGACATGTGGTTTGAGGAAATCCGGGATGGGGTTCTTGCGATGGGAGAAAAAAAAATTGACGCTCCATTGAAACTGAGCCGCATGTGTCGGAAGTAAATCAAAAATAGAGTTACTGACCTAAACCAATGTCACAATGACTAACTTTTGGATAAATAGACTTCTCAATCGACGACTTGAAGCGAGGATCTCTCAAGTCTACTCCCAACTATTTATTTTTTATATGTGCTCATGCCATTTTGCTGAGTGATTCAATAATAATAGTTTTTTCTGCTTGAAAGGTAATCCTCTTAGTTGGTATGTTAAAATTCAACTTTTTTTTAAATGTAAGGAATTTTTTTTTCATTAAATTTTGTGCTATTTGACCATTTTATTTGTTGTAAAGAGTATATTCCAAAGTTGTCCCTGTGGGAATTGGATCAAATTTCAACTCCAAGTACAGGAAATAAGAAAAAAAATATATAATTTGCATTAAATTAGAATTTCAGTTTAATCACGGTTTACTTTTAGCAGTTTAGGTCACTGTTTAAATAACAGTTCTATATTTGTAGCGAAATTCTGAGAGCGACAGTGATGAAGCGTTTATTAAATAGTTTCACTAAGAAATTTCAAAGAGCGTATAGCATTCCCGGTAATCTCACAATTTTATCGTAGATAAATATGTGCAACTGTATACCGTGCAAACAAGTCTTCGAACCGTTGTTTACCAAGCAGTGTTCAATACTAGGAAGTATCAGCTGTTGTAATATCCTATCACCACCATGAATATAAAATTAGTAGAAATATTTTTATTTTCTAATTTTCGCGAATGTTTTTATTATCTTTTATTTTATTTTACTAACATACGGTGCTGCAGGGTATTTTAAATTTTATGAATACTAACCGAAAGATAAATTTTTCTCCGGCAAGACTATGACGATATGAAACACCAGCCACCCACGGTTCGAGTGCATCGATTTAGAAAAGTCAAAAATTATCATTAAGATACAAGATGTAATTGAAAAAGCCCTATGAACAATTAATAAAATCAGTCATTATTAAACAAAAACAACACAGGTTCCCAATAGTAAGGATGTATTTCTTTGAGTTTTTTTTTTAAGTATAATTAAAGATTTTGATTGCAATGCCTAATGCAGAGTGGTCTTCTGGTCCAGTGATATAGTAGTTTTATGATAGGAAATTACGATTTTGTATCTGGTGTTTACATTTTTTATTTATTTTATAATTTCGTCGATTATTTTATACAGTTAATACAACCGGTCTGTATTTCTAATGTTAGATACGAAGTTGTGCGTTGTGGGCACAGTTAGCCCCGTGCGCCGGGCTCCGCTGGGTCCCCCCGCGTGGGCCACGTGACCGTGACTCGCGTCCCCCGGCCCCCGGGAGGTGGATCATTGTTCCCACCGCCGGGTGCCAAGCTCATCAATTATGGCGCTAATGAAACGATTTCACAAGTTGAACGGTTGTTTATGTAGTAGATCTCTCGAATGCGATTGCCACACATTTGATTTTTTGTAAATAGGTTCTCTTGTTTTAGAGCTTATGACATAAAACAGTTTTTATTTTATCGAAAATGAGTTATTGATTTTGTATGATTATTGAAATAATTACGTCGAAGACGGTGCAGCGTGCTCGCCCAGACTACTCTGGCTCTCGTAGTGTGATGCAGGGAGACAACAATGCCGTTGTGGAGGCAAATACACAATATTAGGGCGGTAGCTAATCAGGTTGATTTGGCGCAGAGGCGTGTCAACAGCGCATGCCCGAGCTCTTAAATACTTATGTACGAAAAAAAAAATATAACACATAAATAAATATAATAAATACGTGAGGGGATTTTTTCATTTTTTTATGTTTACTATCGTGTTTTAACTATAGAAATTATGATTTATTAATATTAGTGCACTATATTGCTTAAATGGTGTACTTTTCGGGCTTGCATGGGAGTACAGCCACTGGTGATCGAACGTCGCCAAAAGGGGCAAAGCGCGAGGAAGTAGTGTCAGTTCTTTTTATCTACATTGATTTTCTTTCTATTCTGATTACAGATTTTTTCGATTGATTATTCATCACACCGAATTTACTTTTCGAAGTATTTAATAGGATTCATATAGTTTGTTCGTAAGTGGCATTAGTATATATAACAAATCTAGAAACCAAGCGTAAGATGTTAAGCTTCTACTTTATATCCACGTAATCAATAATCGGTTAAATCGATGAAACCTGTAAAAGAATTTTATAAGCGATTAAAGTTAAAAATAAAAAAGTCCTAGCCGAGCGCAGTGAAGCGTTTGGGTTTAATTAATTAAATAAAAAAAAACTTAGGATAACAGGGAAGTGCGGCTTTATGGGTCACCTCCCCGTTGCCAAGCGACCGTTTGAAACAATTAAAACCCGTCCGCTGTAACGGTCGTGATTCTCGAACGGAACGCCGGCGCCGAGTCGCGGAAGCGGCCCGCCGTGTGGCAGTTAAAGAATAATTCGTGAGCGCTTTTTGCAAAGTTTAACGCTCTTCTAGCACGCGCCCGCCGTTTCTTGGCGCAACATCTGATCTACGGTGTACCAGTAAATGATTTCGCGCTATAGGCAATTATATATCTTTTTATACGTAACTTTAAAGAGTTTAATCGGTTATCGATTATGTCGCATTATACGTTCACTCTTCTCTTATGGACACTCGTTAGTTCAAATGTTTTGGTACACCACTACATATTAAAAAAAGCAAACAAATAATAGTTTAATTTTTATAATACATAGATAAAGTACGTTTTAACTACAGATAAAAATTGCAAACATCAATAATACTGTGACATCTTAAACGTAATCAAGCTAATAACTGGCTCTGCCAAAGATTACGAACTTCATAACAAGTGACGGTTGGTTCTCCAACAGAGCTTGCGAAACTCTAAAGATATTATATATGATTATAAATATTTTAGATGTCGAGAAACTTTCTCTTCCGTTTATCGCACCAGCGTGGGATTACACCCTCGGATATTCTGCTGTATGTGTGCTGTGTCTGCAGCTAGCGCACAGTCTGGACGATAAGAAATATCAGACTCCCACACAAGATGTGCAACTTTAAATAGGTTAAGGAGAGTACATATGCAGCAGAGTCGTATCACTTACTACGTTATTATTAAATGTTAATATGCATTCATTTATCCAAGGAGGATTGTTGCCTCCGATTGCCTTTTTTGAATGTTATATCTTAGTTTTTTTTTGGTGTAGACGTTGCTCGTAAGCCGTCTACATAGACATCTGTATTTGTTCGTTGATGGGTTATATCCGCAACTGGACGATTATGTGATATTAAAGTAGCGCATACTTTATTAAGATTATCAGGCATTGTTATTCTCGAAGATCTCAGGGTATATCCGAAAAAGGTCTCAAGTGCCTAGTTCTTCCTTTACAAAGTAATATTTAGGAGTTATTATGATGTATTATATATTATATTTAATTAATTTGACAATAAGTATGTCTCAAGAGGCGATCTACCATCTAGGACCACATTTTCACTTATCATAAGTAAACTTAGTAACTAGTTTTATCTATTGCAATATAATGGGTACTACTGAGCATACCCATAAATTTAGGGCAAATACATTTTAATTGTATGTAATTATTTTAAAAAAGTTTTTTTCTATTTCCCTTCACATTTAACATGTTCACATTACAACTGAATCTCACCCGCGAATCCGAAACAATCGCGTAGTCCATGTTTTTCCTCTTGAAATGAGTGCAACGACATAGAATCCGTATTTTAATCGTTTCAAACTTTTCGAGTGAATTTAAACGGTGAAGGTGGCACAAGTAAGCCGACCGGGTGTTGCGTATTAGCGGAAGTGGAATGTGGCGCGTTCTTACCCGTAACGTTACCGTCGCACGCACACTGATGATTCCATGAACAATTATAACACGCTCTTTGTGATAATGCACCGAAAGCCAGCGTGACATACATCTATATATGTAAAACGATCGATCATATAAGTCGAGGAATTTAATCACTGGAACCATAGGACCGATTATGGATATCACATTCAGTGGAGTGTTGAAGTTAGGGTGTATTTTTTTGTACCCCGCCTGGGTAGTTATCATTCTCATTGGCAATCTACTACTATAAAATCTCTGTTGGTGGTTTTATGGCGGTAGATTGACATTGAGGTCGTGCTCGCGAGAGTCGGGAGGTGTTCTAAGCGAGCACGTTTCACCATCCACGGTGTCGCCACTTACATCAGTTGAAATGCGAGTCAAATGTGCCCATTGTCCATAAAAAACAAACACGCATTTTTATATGAAGATGGTTTACCTCTTTTCATGTAACTTGTCAAATTGCTGTTCTACATTTATTTTCACATTGTTCAACGAATGTTCATGGCTGTAATTTGTATAGACTAACCATTATCATAATATACGGATATAATCATCTAAGTTTTTCGATCTCTAGAAACACCGTATCCCCGCACGTTGCATATTTTTCTAAAAATTCCCTCCGTATGGGGTCAATATAATATAATCGATATCTCTATTTCGATCATATTAATAAAATCAACGTTTTGGTCTTTACAAAAACATCCATTTTTAAAAATTACACCTATCTTCTATATGTATTATCGCGTCACTCGGAAACTTTGTACTGACTTATATGAAATTTCGAAAAATAGTAGATAAACATCCTGTTTTATGTTGATGATGTTTTATGGCAAGGAAAATCTTTCATAACTTGACATTAGATAATCTATTTTTTTGTTCCTATTTTCCATTCTAGTTGATATATGTAATGCTCAAAAAATCTCTTATTAGTATAAAAAACGTTTGGAGTTATTTATCGTTGCCTATTTCTCTTACATGTATTATACAACAGACATTTTTAAACAATTATAAACGTAAATCTTATTGCCTTAACCTAACATTATCAATGAACAAACACAACCGGTGTATGTCATTGCGAAACTGAATTCCTCATTCAAGGACAGGATGGCGAGGCTATCGGGTAATAAGTTGAGTGGCTCATTCCGCGATCGATCGATAACTAGGCTGGAATGTCGATTAAAAAACCAATTATTATTTCTTTCGAATAACCTCAAAGCAACAATCTATCTGACATTGAACTAAACGCGTTTATATAATTCTTTTAAATTACACAAGCGGGCTTTGTAATTGTTAAATGTGGCGGTAAAACCATACGGAGGTCACTATTTCAGTTATGGGGTCACATAACTCGTGTAGTTTAGTTGATGGTATTTGTTTCGAACGAAATTTATTAGATATTTTTACGGACCCAGTTAAGCACCATATTGTTCACCTGCTGCCATCATAGTACTGCTGTATTACGGTAATGATACATATGGAAACGGAAGTTATCGGGGCCCAGTACGCATCGCCATTATCTTAAATTGAGATACAGTTTTTAAATATTGGAGATTTAAAATGAATTGCTTGAATAAATAAATTATATTGTAGATTAACAAAAACTTTCTGCGTGTTGTCTACTTGGGTATATCCGCATTGCTCACTTTTGTGGTATTGATATATTTCTTGTTTATAAGCTGGTGTACCTTGAATAAACATCATGCTAACGTGATGAATCTAGCCGACGTATAAGTCTAGATGTGACAAGCCCGGTGTGGTGCTCTGCAAACAACCTAAGCATAGCCGTTTTGTTATTTGCATCACTAGCCATCATAGTAATGTTTTGTACAACTCATATCTTTGTTGTTTATAAAAATACGTCAGACCTCCGACGAGGAACGCGGGTTGCAAAAGTAATAATGTATTGACAAGTGATTGTACGAAACTTTTAATTTTAATTCATCGGGCGTAATTTTATTATTTCTATGTTCAAATATCTTAAACCATTTAAAACTCTTTTGATTTAAGTAGATTACCACCACGGAGAATGCAACGAATGATTGAATAGATTTAGACGTATAATGTTTATCTATACACGCATATTACAACGAAAAAAATGTCGCATAGTTCTCCAACAGTTCACTTGATATAATCAACCCTAAACGCAACAATATTGCAACGTTATCGAAAGCGAGCCGGCGGTTTCCGCTCTGAACGGTTTGTGCAAACGTGACCCGCGCGGCGCACGTGGTGAGAGGCTGTTTACGTACCGCGGGGAGACTGCGGCCGGGGCGGGGCGGGCAGAGAGGGTGGTAGAAAGGGTGGGGGGAGAGAGTCATTGTTAAGTCACGTGATTATGTTCGACTCTAAATGGTTTTAATGAGTACAATGCGATATCACCTCAGTTTCCACGCGGGCACGTGTTTAACCCTTTGGCTTACAACCACGAGTCTCACTCGTGGTAAATAATTTGTGTCATAAACGAGAATCGCACACTTAATACGAATATTACTATCAGTACTTAAACGTTTATTACTTAACAATTCCTCTTGCTCCACTGAAGACATATGAAAGTATAAATTTTTCTCCAATTCAAATACACGGCTAAACATCTGAAGGGCACGGATGGCGTCCAAACTCCTTGTTCACTATGGCGCGCGCAACCGGCCGATACCGTGCAGGTCTATCATCGATTATATTGTAAAATATAAAATGATATAACTACCGCAAAACCTAATTAAACATTATTGAACATCTACTGGTTACAAAACGATCAGGTTCCTAGGTTACTTTTCATTATAATAATTAAAGTTATCGATTAACAATAGATTTACGGACACTTTTTCATACTTTCCTTTTCGTGGTAATAGTAATTTCATACATCAATATTTATATTACCTTTTTTAGAAAAAGAAATATAAAGCAAAGTTGTGGTAAAGGATGAAAAAAAATATTGAAAATTCGAACACACGTGAGCATAGTGTAATTTTTGATAAAAATCGTTGTCGAAATGACGCGTCCCGTAAACCTAGTGTTAAAATTAAGTAAAATAATAATTACTTTTTACTAAAGATTTTGTCTTTTATATTTCGTTTTGTTAAAAGTAGTTTTTCGAGAGTTGTGGCAGCATTATTAAAAATTGTTGTTCCATTCTCTGTATCGTTTATATATATATTTTTAATCTTAACACTTTTTAACACATGTACCGAAGTAGGAATATCAAATAAGATATTCTATATTCAGACTCTGCGTTTCTGGATGCTATTATATTATTATCATATTGATATTTATACGTAATAAATACATTTTATGTGGTGTTATTTTTGGCTATATTATACCTAATTCGGTGTAGTTCCTGCCTACTGTTTACTATTATAATAAGTGGAAGTTTAATAGGTCAGTGTTTTGTTTCATACGAGATGTATCGCATGTTTGAGAATACATATAATAATAAAATTATTGTCGTCATCCAACTGAAGAAATCGTAACGTATTTAGACGTCAGTGGTTCGTTCACGTGGCCTCGTATCGCAAACGTCGTTGCCTACGTACGGTGGCGTTACGTATTCCATTAATTCGAAACGTAAAAGCTCACTCACTTCAACGTGATGGCGAGAAATAATTCGGCGTATGTACGCATTACCACAATTTGATTCGGTCCCCGTTTGCGTGTCGCTGTTAATGGCCTTATAATTTTTTTTTCTTAGTAATATCGTTTCGCCTCTTGATTTTTATTAAAACCTTATTTAATTATATCTTTTCTTAAATTTAATATTCCTACAATTGAATTTTAATGACCGCTCTTTAAGTCCGAATTTCTATAACAAAGAGAAATAACGATATTCTTAAACGATATCTGAAAATATTTTATTGTTATTTTCGCCGCATCTTATGTTTGTTTGCTTAATATTTTGAATTAAAAAAAATGTATATCTAAAGTATTATATTTCTATTCGTATATGTTTTAATTTCACTTTTGTTATGTTTCTACTGAATTACGGTTTTCCTCGTATTGGTGTTATAGAGATATTTTGGCGTTCACTAAAATATATTTTCTCTGATTAAACCTTGTTTGAAGTATAGTTACATAATGATGATTTCAAGTAGTGACTATGCCAAATGGTCAACTTACAATACTTTCCACCCTTTGCATAAATGAATGTGCCACGAAATAATGGCGTAGCGTCGAAGCGACACCGCTTCATGGCGTCAGCGTGACGAATAACAAGTATAACTGAAATTCCATGCATAAATTCTTTGGCCATTGCAATAATGAAAGTGTATTTATGCCTTTTTTTACGGCCATACCATTGCTATTGTCAGTTTTCAACGTCTTTGTACGTCTGACGTAATCATGATGTAGACCTAACCACTATCCGGAAATTAAATATATTTCTTTTTTATAAATATGTTTAGTTATGTTTTATCAAACTATATTTTACCATGTTTTTCACCGTAAGTATATCTTGTAGTCGGATTACTTACCATTCATTAGTTGTTGACATTCCCTGCATTAGATCCATGCGTTTCGCCTGATTATTTATAATGGATACAGTGAATAACATGCCGGTATCATTGTTTGCGTTCGATTGTACCCCGGCATCTTCAATAGTGAATAGGCCGCTTATAGCTTCGCGCTCTCTATCGGTTGAAATCACTTAACTTAAGATGAGATTGTGATATAATACCAAACTGTAGGAAAACACAAAAGAGCCCATGTCGATTGGAAAATCGAACAGAATCCGAAGTATATTTTAAAGTATGATCAAAAAGTTGTATAACTATTTATTTTAAGACAAATACATCAATAAAATTTTCCCACTATCACTCTCAATACATGGAATATAGTGACAAAGTGCTATTTATGAGTAAGTTGTGAAGGTGTAGTCCATTCTCATTCGATCTTATTAATTGATCGCACTCACCTTATAATTTCTTCACCACCTAAATATAAAGTGATTCTAAGAACCGTATGCCTTTCGTACTAAGAAGTGTATTCGTTTGTTGTTTACATTATATTCGTTGTGAATAACAATCATACCTCCAGTAATATTTACAATACATCGAGGTTCTATTTTATTTATTTTCGCGGATGTAATCTCTATTTACTACTTATTTACCACAATAGTGGGTTTAAAAATTTCTGTTTTTTATCTATTTCTTAATCCTATATTTGACTGGACTTTTATCGAAAATATTTATTATTTATGTCTTCATGGGGGTCTTCAACGGTTTTCAACTACAAATATGTTTTGCGGAATCTTAGTAATACTTTCTGGAACATTTAAATTATTAAATTACCGAAAATAAGTTGCTAAAATTCTGTAAATTTCATAAAGTTCCATGTCAAATGATATACTGTGCTATGAAAAGTGATAATATTAATTGTTTATGGGTTACTAAGATATTCGTAATATAAGACAACAAATAAAATTTTATAATTTGAAAATTACCTTAACACGTCGCATCGAAATGTTATATAAATTATTAACACTTTTTTCAAGCCAATTAAAAATGTAAACACACCTCTTCGCGAGAAATTACACCGTTCCTTAGAGGTTAAGTGCATTACGCGTTATCATATTAGACAATAAAATTACGTTGAAATACGATAAAATACATGCTAAAACATTAATTTTGATTGAATAGCAAAATCATCGGCTTTTTTGTAACAATTATTTTAATTCGATTGATAAAAAGTTATACATTTCAAAAACACTATAATCAAGATGGCTGTCGCTTAAGCTTCACTTTCTAAATGACGTAAGCAGCTATCGTCTACCGTTGTAGTTTAATTTAACAGATTCACCGTTATCCGATGGGCCCTGATCGTTTGGAATTGTTGGTGGCGAAATTCGCGACGCGACTTTGAATAATAACAAAGTCTATGAAAGGAGTACGAAATTGCCGGATCGAGTTCGTTATGCTTCCATTTAATGAGAGGCTCTTTGGTATCGTTTGACAATGTAATTTTCCGTCAGATTTCAGCTTTGATGTTTACATAAACAACTTCGTTTCGTTGCTCTTCAAGAGATTTTTTATCTAATTGTATATGAATAAAAGCAAAATCTTATCTATTTATTAACCGATGACAAGTAGAAGGTTATCTGTGGTCGCTTATATTGTTTTTTTTTTTTTTTAAATTTTACGATTACGCATAGAAGCTCACAGAAAGTTATTGTTCTAATACTTTTTGTTCAATGGAGTTATGTTTCACGAAAGCACTTTATAAAGAATAAAACTATGTCGAAAAAAATTCTGATATTGATTTTCACGTCTGTTAATTTTTTTACACATTTAATTTGTCTTTTTAATTTCTTTGGCGGAATTTTTTTTCTGACTTACATTAAAATAATAAAAAAAATAGTTTTAGTGCACATTGTAAGTAAAACCGCGGTCCGCTACCAGGGCAGTATGACGACGTAGGAGTACGTCCCAGGACGTCGTTCGTCTGGTCGGGTCGTCGACCCCCGAAACTGGCGCGTAGCGGTGCCCGGTCATTACCCGCCCGTCCTTACAACGCTTGTGACCTTATGTCCACCTGGTACTTACTATTAATATTTTTATAATAATTATTGTATTATTTATTGTTACTTTTTATTACTTTTACATATATTATTTACGTCGACGATTAATTTTTAAGTGATTAATATTTTTAATTAAAAAGAAAAATTATGTATACTGTATAAGTGGTACTAATATAAAGGTATATTATATAGATTCCGTTTCGTTATACAGCAAGTGTATAATTTATTTCTACGTGAACTCGTGATGTGATGGCATTAACATGACAATATTTTCCCACAGCGGGCTTACTGGATGAAATTTTATTGTGGTATAACTAGTGCCTTTGCACTTTATTATTATTTAAATGTATTCATTCTTTTGATTTTTTTTTCGGTGTAATAAATAAATAAATAAATGATAATTGTGATATCACAAGTTGGCCAACATTATGAAGTTCATTAAGGAAATAGTTCCCATTCCGTATTGTAGAACTGTAAAATAGCGACTCTAAAATTTTGGGGACGTTGATCCCATGGGGCGTGGTTTATTATAACAGTATTGTATCGAAGTTGAAATAAATTCGTACCAATTTTTTAACGCCGGTATTAACCTTATCAACTTATCATTTTGGACAATATATTGTAAAAAAATTAAAGCATTTAGAATATATTATTATTCATTTTGTTATTCATAAAGATAGTAGCAAATATTCACATAATTAGTTGAATATTCAGATTGATGAAACTCGTCTAGAACTTCTGGCTTTTTACCGGATGTCTATAGGCCGCAGCTATCAAATCTACCGCCAAACATTCTCTATGTGCCGTGTCCATCATTCTAAATTCTAAAGTCACGTGAGTAGCGCAGTTTTGATGGTGGTAGAGACTTTCAAATCCACCTGGCAAGCTATCATTTGCAATGCCAATGTGGCCGCCATAATAGCATTACTGTGCTCCACCAGTCATACACGTGAGAGCCAGAGAGTTATAGCAAGTGAAAGTAAAGAATAATAGGCGAGTTTCGCAATCATACGACTTAATTGTCACTTAACATTATGTGAAGTTGTGGTTTAGTGTTAGCTTATTACAGGTAAATAAAAAAGCGAGTGTACTTCCTGTCGTATAGTTAAAACTAAAATAAGTAACAATTAATATACTAAATAATACAGTAGTAAAATAAGGAAGTGCGCTCGCCATCGACCTTGCATACGAGTAAGTTTATGCGCGTGTTATTACACGAAGGAAAACCTCTTAAGTGATTTACGTCAAAATAACTTTGGTAATGTAAGAAAAAAAACAATCTTCAAGTCAATTTACGTTTCTTCCTATTTATTTCATTTACGCTTTATATGAACAGAATATCAGTGGCGGAACACCCATACCAGCCCGAAAGTCTTGAATATGCCACTTAAGCAACATAGTACTGCACTAAAATTGATGAATTGTAATTGCCACAGAGTTGAAACGCGACCAGGAAGATAATAAAACTGAAAAAATAATGTCACGTATTTATATTTTATAAGTATGTATATAAATAAAATATCGAAATTTATTTTGCTACCCAGTGAGTGATAGTCGATATATTTGAATAGGTCGTGAACATGATCAGTACTGCGCATTGTTTCGCATATACGAGCACATAAGTGTTGACGTTGAACGATATTATCGTTGCCTGTACCCTGCTCCTCGCGTTCTTTTAAAACTAAAATTCCCAAGTCGATTGTTCGAGATGTTTGGTCTTATTAAAGAGGGCATCGGGTGTAGGTTACCTCACGGGCTTTGATCGCGGTCAATCGTTCCGCCGCGCGTAATCACGCCGGGCCGCCGCGAGCGCTACCTTGATTGATTTATGACGAGTCCATCTCGCGACCGGCTGCGGTAACCCACGGGTTTTAATCGATATGTATCACTCGATCGACGAACTGTTTTTCCACGGTTTTCTCTTCGCCTCTCTCTGGTAAGTTTCCTGTTAACACTAGATTTTTTGTATTATCATAATTTCCTGTTATGAAAAAAAAAGTATAAAACAATATTGTCGGAAACGCTAAAGAGAATTTAATAAAACAAGTCGTAAACATTTGAGTATAGAATTTTTTTTTATTGAAGGATGACCAGTCACAATGGTGTAAACCGAGTGTTAAGTAAGAACAATATGAATAATTGTTGCTAGATGCAACAAAAATAATATAAATAAAAGTCGGATGCATATTAATATGGATTACTTTTTATCGAACGTTGTTCCATCAAAATGACGTGTCACGTTAACTCGGTGTTAAATATTCGAATATACTACACCGGCGTCGCCTCGAACGCGACGAACGGACGTTATATCATAAACCGAAATGTCGGTTTGTTTGCGAACTGTAAATCAATAGGAGCGATAAAGATTTATTTGAAATTAAATGCTATGAAATCATTTATTATCACAGTTCTTCTTCCTTTATTTATCTTTCCTTAACAATATTATCACTATTTTTTCTCACTTTATTTATGTCAGGATTTATGAAGTATATGTACCATATAATTGTGTAAATTTTGTATTCATTTATTTACATATCTTCCTTTTTTTGTTTACTAACTACCACGTGTAAAGAGCCATGTATATAAACAACAAAATCACGTACTTATTAATTCATTACTACATTTTGAAGAGGACCATGAAATTGTTGAAAAACAACCAGTACAGAATCGAGCCAGCCAACTATAATTTTATTAACTGATGAAATATATATTACCTTTACTTTAGGATAATCAGTGCACCGATCATTGTTTTTGTAGAACTCATTGTTGCCACCGCTCCTTGTTGCTAGAATAACGCTACCGATGGCCGCTCCCGCGCACAACTCGATCCTGCGCTCAATTAGCGTTTTGTTTTCTCCGAAGTTGGCAAATTTAAAATAAAAAAAAATACTACTACAATGTTGTCAGTTTAAATATTTTCATATACATATTATTTGAGTACATTATCATTTAAGAGTGACGCTTACACACGCACCCTTTCATTCATTTTTCTGCAAAATCTAAAAGTGTAACTAGGATCTTAGGTAATCCCAAATGGACGCTGTCTACACAGGAATATTATTCGATTATTATAATCAACGTTAAATCATTCGATGTATAAAACTGGATACATGAGAACGTTGTTTTTCATATTGTGCCCAAGCATATAAATATAAATAAAAGAGGCAAATCCCGGCGCGATGTAATCTGTCGGTTCAAATTCCAAGCGGTTAATGGTACAATAGATTCTATTAGGGAGTGTGGAACTAACTGCTCCCCGTGGGTTGTCGCTCTTGATTATGCGGGTAGTTAATGAATGCCGCTCGTTTCTGACGGTAGTTAGCTGTTTAACGGGCAGATCATGTTTCGCAATAAAGATGCGATTTTTCCACGCGCGGTAGTTTTATATCTATTTTTAACATACAAAAATAAATTTTCTATTTTATTTATTTTTTTGACAATTCATCACTAAATTCTATTACGAACGCTATAGTTATATATATATATATATAACGCTATGGTATAAGCTTTGCTCAAATCTTAGTATTCTGGCAGGGAATACCGTTTGCCATTAAGTCCGCTTCATATACAAAATATTTTGCATTAAAGCCTTTATGTAAATTAATATTGAAGGATTATATAATTTGGATACTCATATTAGCAACTTTCGTATAATTGCAGAATATTTGTTCCCTGAAGCCTAATGAACTTGGAAGATAACTTACAATATTTTCATTCAATATAAAAACCTTGTTAATGGTATGCAAAATACAGATAGTGCGTTACTGATTGTACAAAGATACTTCGGTTTATTTCAGGACTTACCAAACAAAACATAAAACATTTATGTAGGAAGTTTTTTTTACACATTTTACACCTTCAGTTTGTATACTCAACGATAACTTTATGTCCATTTCTAATCTAAAATATATTTTAGGCGGTAAACGCCGCACGTGCTCCTTAAACAATGGCGTCATGAAAAATTAATGCTGAACGTGTTAAAATAAATCATAACATTGGACGGTTCATGATTACTCGCTTGCATTCCTATTGGTATTAGATCTAAAGTCTACTTTCGTTTAACGCGGTTACACGAGAGTCGTATGCGGTTTGTACATAGATTGACGATGAGATATCCACTTGTGATTAAAATAGGCACGCTGTTCCATATTTGTCTAGATTCAACTCGGCGGTTGTTTGCTTTTAATGCGTCACGTTCATTGGTACGGATAATGGGGGGTGATCGTAACATTTATTTCGGCTTTAGCCGGACTTGTGCAGTAAAGGGCTGCCTATAGCACAGGTCGAAACTCCCGAGTTCGAAAATTAAATCTGGAGAATACACTGACAGTTATATAACTATTGAGTTTCGGCAACGCAGCTACGACTCAACGGATATTGCGGCTGTATATGGGAGACGGTTATCACTTTTCATCACGTGAACCCGCTCGCTCATTTACCTATAATAGATAAACTGATTTAAATACTAAAAATTGTTTTCATTTCGAAAATAAAAGTAGTTCAAGATTTGAAAATTTTTGAAAAGTATGTAGTCAGTTTCACTATTGTGCATTTTGTGTGGACGTGAAATTATAATGTTACAAATGTCTGCAAATACTACGAAGCTTACACAACTCTTTGTTTGGATAAAACGAAAGTCATATAAAGTTTTGTGTATCGTCTTACCGTAATACGGTCAGCAGCCGCCCGCCACCGGTTCCTCTTTGTGTCGGGTTACGTTCTCGTAACTCTCAGCAATGTTAACATTTGGGCTGGTCACTAACCTGCCTTAACCGACGCACAATGAATCTGCTGCAATGGCTTTTGCCTTTTTTCTCTTTCGCACTCATTACCCGGATGACACGCGATGTCGTCTTACGTCAGATTGACGCGCTCTGTTCGACGGGCTGCGTTGAAATTAGAATTTAGAACTTTATCGCAACGTGTTAAGCTCCATTTGTGTGCGAAGGAAATTTATGTTGTTGACGCTGCGCACTGTATACCAGAAGATATTTGTGCTAATGATAATGTAATGTTGCAAACAGACCCATATTCCTACTTTTCATATTGTTTACAAAACATAAATTTAACATTATTTATAGAAATCATTACTGACAAAAAATAATTTCGTTTTTCTTAACGCGTGCCAAAATTATTAAATCCGTTAAGACATAGGTAATAAATTTATTTGTTTGCACACAAAAGTAATAGCTTAGTTTAGAAAGTAGTTTGTTTTGTATGGATCGATAATAAGCTTAGTAATCGTATGCAGAGCTGCGCCCGAGGGCTTCGCTTTTTCGCCGCGAAGGGGCGCGGTGCGTTGACACCGGCCCGGCCGCGCCGCGCGCGCGATGCGTCCGATCCCTAGACGCGCCTCCGACACGGTTATTTTGATCTGTCGTGTCGCGATTTATCTCTATTCGGATGGTGGTCCTTCGAATCTGCCTGGCAAGTTTACCACCCTCAATGTGATTTTGACGCCATAACAGCATTGCTTTGTTCCGGCAGTTGGATATATGAAAGCACATCTTATCGTCTACGCCCGCTTTGTCACTTAACATCAAGTGAAATAGAGGTCAAATGTTAGGCCCATAACCAAAAAAAAAGTCATGATTTCATTGTACGAATTTTAAGTGACGAACTTTAAACGTTTGTCTTATAGACGAGGTTTGTGTACGTTCTACTAAAGTTTAAGAACCTTATTTATTAAAAGTAAATTTTTGAACATTTTTTTATCAGTCAGCGCAACAGTTATTCATACCAGCTTTATGATGTGACCAAGTCTATGGATATACGTAAGCAACATCTATAACTGAAACAAGTGTACCATGACGTTAGCATATTAATGATGACAGTATGAAACTTATGTGAGGACAATGTTATAATAAATTTTGTTATAATCACGAGAATTTTCATTGTTCTTTGTTTTAACGTTATCATTACAGAAATTATAGTATAATTTCAGTCTATGGGCGACGTATCTGCGAATGCTATCTAAAAATATATTTTTAGGCTACTACATATATGGAGTAAAAGACTATAATTGTTCTGACAAGTACATCTTGATATTAAAAATATATTAATCTATTATATGACATTGAACTAACCCTGTTATTTCTGTTACATACGAGTTGAATTGTAGGTACGTCAAACGAAAGACATCGGGTTCCTTAATTATACTATTAATCCGCCAATGTCCCATTATTCAAACACATTATTGATTATTAATTTCTTTTTTACTTAATGTGGTCTCACCGACATTTCGTTATTTAAAAGAAACAACAATTTTGAAAAAAAAGTTTTCGCTAGTTCATTATTATACTATCATACAGTTGAATTAATTGTCTTTGTATTTTAATATTGTTGAGTGTAACGGTTTTATAGCAAAAGTTAATCTCATCCAGTTTTTATAGAAGAGAGCATATCCTATTCGGGACTTTACCGACGAAGACGCGCTTTGTCTGTCACCACCTTTACAAACAAAAGATACGGCTATTTTAATGGATGTTCTTAGAGGGCGCCACTACCGTACAGCATATGCGCGTTCCCCTTTGAGGTCGCATGCATTTAGAATCTGTATACACGTAGAGTAATTTGCATTCTGTCGTCTTTTAAAGAAATATATAATAGCTTTTACTTCAAAGTATGATTTCTAATTTTTTCCATATTATCCACCGTAAGATTTATTAAGGTTACTTTACACACAGATCAATATTTATTTTTCACTAATTTCAACCATTTTTTTTCATTATTTTATTTTAGGAAACAACATATACACGTTTATTCACATAAAATTATATTATTCTTTGGATTTTAATTTTTACTAACATTCTATAATTGTAAAGTTTACCAAACATTTAGTGGTGTATATTGTAATTCAAACACACTACATTCTTGTTGATTACTGAATCATGAGTCGTTTGTACCATCTTGTTAAGTGCTAAAGTCTGCGTTTTACTTAACACATTCGTAATTTAAATGACTTCTATTATTGTTTAATGATCATTATATTTTTAATGATTCTAGTTTTGCGGTTTCGTTAATATACATAAAGCGTTCGGAATTCAAAATTCGTTGTTGTTTAATTCAGTGCCACAAATTAAGACACGATTCACTGCCGAGATTGCGAGCGGGGAATTTATTTAACGAAAACGTTTTTGTTAAACCAGTAAAGTTATGCAAAATAGTCGAAATCCTGGAAGCTTTGGTTGTTGAGAGCTATTGAAATTAATTTATTTAAAACGTTATACGTTGGGTTTTATTCATGCCCTGCGGTCCTCTTGATAATATATCTCTAATGTTTTAAAAGTATCCCCTTACTTTTAACGTTTACCATGTCTCTTAATTAATAAGCCGTGACCAATAAACTAGAAATTTATTGTGGTAATAACGCTCACCAGCCTGAATAATACGAGTACTTGTGTATACTTGACAGTGCTGAGATAGAAACGACCAGACTATAACTATCAGTTAAGCTAATTAAAAACCTTTTATTTGCTTGGTAATTAGCTAGTCAACTTTTTATCTTCCGTTCATCCTTAATGAGGCGTTAAATATAAGTTGAACTATTATTTAATTTATTTAGTTTTTATTGCTCACCATCAGTAAAATTATCTAATAAAAAAATCAAAATTTAACACAACAAGAAATCAACAAGAGTTGATCTATAAAAACGTATAACGAAGGTATATATCTGTTAAGTTTTGTATTTCTTAATTTTCTTTTTCAACGAATACACATTTTTCGACTGGCGTTACTGGGTACAAAGTTCTTCATCGTTAATTTTTAATTAAAATACCTTAATGAAATTATTACTCAGAAACCTAATTCGGTGAACAGGATCAACGACCGTCAGAAAATTCGTATAGAAACAAAAAAAATGCTACCCCCGCCGGCCATGTGTTAGTATTTGCATTGAAAATCGCCGTGCGGCTCGTAACGCACATCCGCCCCGTCTCGGGGCCGGTGCGTGAGTGCACGCGATCGCCTCCCGCGCACCAACCGCAACCGCCGCCGCCCGGGTGACACCTGTGCGAGCAAGCATCCGCACTCACGACATCGTCGATCGATCACATCGGGTCATTTACTGTC
>DWQX01001349.1:0-28778 GCA_018245475.1 Pharmacophagus antenor | reverse complement strand
ATATATATATATATATAGACGGAAATATAATTTAAACGGCGAGGAAGTCAATCAGTGGAGTAAAACACTACAGTGGGCCGTCGTAGAGAAATAAGGTCCGCGAACGCGATTTTATTCTGTGGCGTTTTGTGCCGAAGAGGTCAATACTCGCATCGTTGTGTAAAGGGGAGTTAACAACAGCGGCACCGTTGCGGGAGTGTGGCGAGCGCGGCGGGCAGGGCAAGAAGTCACAGGACGCAGGCGGCGAACACCGCCATGGCGCGTCAGGGCGGCGGGTGCGGGTGCGGGTGCGGGCGCTCAGGGAGTGCTGGCGCCGCATCCTCCGCTCCCGCGCCGCCCGCGCGCGCGCGCATTACGTACGCGTACGTGCGATACCTCTTTATCTGCAAACAAATATGTGCAGTATGTCAATCTTGATTGGTTAATAGTTATTAATGAAGCGGGTCTTAGCGAACTTAGCAATATTTTTTTGCCAACAATACTTTCCTAAGACAATAAGCGCAATGTTATAATGAGTGAATTTTTGCTAGCATTTATTGGTTGTTAAGGAAACTGATATTGCAGAAAGTATATTATACCTCGTACACGAGGTAGTGGTCTTTGTCGCGCGTGTGTGCGTTGTGTGCGTGTGTGTGCGTGCCATCACGTGAGCTGCGCAAGGCCGCAAGCTCCTCCTCAAGACGAGCGGCGCGCTCCTCGTGGTCGGCCAGCTGTTCGCGCTGCGGTTATTTATAAAATGTGTGTTATAGATTTACAACTAGACACACTTTAGTCATTGCAGTAAAGGAATTGTAATAGCTAGCTGATTAGTAACTGCGACTTTTTTAAAATATTTTCCTATAGAAAACTTCATTACCTATAAATATTTGTTTTTTTACATTAAGGTAATATTACAATTCAACATTATCTATAGTATGAAAATATTTACTTTCGAAGTAAATAGTACTTTTATCTAAATGTATAACTAATTTAGTGAATTATTAACTGAAGTCAGCATATGATGCTTACCATGGCCAGTTTAGTGTGCGTGCAAGGCAGTAGGGGCCGCTGGAATTTGCGCTGGGAGCCCACAGCGCCGGCTAGAGGGGGCGCCGAGTAAGCCGCACAAACGAAGTTTATGGTTTCCACCCACGAACAAAGTTCTTTTGAGTCGCTGAATACAAACCAATATTATTATTACGTAATATGACAAGAACACCTACTAACGTTCATTTTGTGTAAGTGTAAACCTAATATTTTTTTTTGTCTCAAGTCAATTTCATTCCTTTATTTAGACTTAACATCATCTATGAACTTTCAATATAACATAATTAGGATCAGAGGTTCCCAATTTTTTTTCAAAAAAAGTAATCATTTGAATATGTACTTGATGAATTGATAGCAAGTTATCGATATTTAGTTGTGAGCTTGTGAACCTTCGTTTATTTTTCGAGCCAATATGGACCCCCGTCTAGACTCCCGTGGAACCCTAAGAGTTCACCAGGAGTTGTTATTAACATAACATAGTCCTTTTGTAATATCGTATATATGAAGACGTTCTCACCTAGTCTGGAATAAATATTCAGCTTGATCAGCCGTCTGCAATCGAAACACATGTTGCTTTTTCGTATAATCAGTCGCTTTTGTAGCAAGCGCATGATGTATCCTGTAAACCATAAAATGTCATGTAAATTGTGCAGTGAAGTTGAATCATATTAAAATATATATTGTTATGTTTACCTAATAGCGTTGTGCAAATTATCCGACATCTGACTCCGTCTGAAGCCGTGTTCGTCTTTGTGCAGATACAGTACCAAGTCCCTTAGTGTGCAATAGAACATTTTCCAACCGCGTCTACCGAACGGCGCTAGTGAAACAAGAGTGAATGCTCTGTTCATTTAATGATTATTTTTCATAGGATACATTAATGAAATTCATGATTTTCTATGCATGACTACGTTAAATCAGTAATTTTAATGACCTTATAAATAAGAAATGGGGAAGTAAAACCTTCAATTATTCTGTTTTTGACTATTTCAAAGTTATGATTTTAAAACTGCTGTTAACTTTAAGATCGTTTCAAAAGTACTGTCGCCAGTATCTATTACGTTCACAAATAAGCTTTTTAATAGTATATAAATTAGATTAGATTACAGAATTTGTTATTTTATCAGAGTATAACACAAGCTGATGATAGTAGAAATTTTAAATATAGTGATTTTAAATAACTTCATCACTTGTTCTCTTTCTTTATTAAGGAAAACACCAAACAATGGAATTTAATATTTCGTGCACATCGAAGTCCTTTGTTTTACTTTGTTTAGTTTTTTTTGGGGAAAGTTCGATTATACTTGTAGAAAATTACCACTAAAAATCCGTGCATTGAATGTTCAGCGGTACGATTTTCTCCAGGAGGAATTGTCTTTATTATACGAGGTTCTACGGTATTCGATATGATAAATGGTAAGCACAAAATGAACAAATCTACTGTTTTTTAATTTGAAAACTTTGGTCAGGATTGTTTTAAGGTATATTACCATAGAATAAATGCATTAGGTTAACTTGTTGATAGTGTTAAACTCACTTTTCTTTCCGTTAGCGTCAACACAACACTTGCGCATGACGTAACCTTTTTTATATTCGACGGCACGACTCTGGTCGGGCACGTCGAGGAACGGATTGCTGCCTACTGGTACGCTGCGTGCCTCCGTGGTGGTTGTTTGATTCGCTTCAGCATCACTGAAAGTGACATTAAATGAAGATAAAGTAAATTTAGATTAACAGCCACTGATATAAAGTGATAACAATTTGCTCTCCAATATCTATCTTAAGTACAAAAATTTCCACTGTTTTTGTGGGAGTGCTTTAATCAGTTTAATCAGTAAGTATTTTTGACAACCATATTCGTTATTGGTAAAATACTATGATCCATGAAAATAATAAAAATTTGTGACATTTCACACTTAGTACTCTGATCCCAAGATAGGTAGCTGAGCACCTCCTTTAGTATAGGTTATCAGAGACTGATATAAATACATAGATATTTTCAAAAAATATTTAAATGTTAATAAACAACCAGACGCAAAATAAATACAAATATTCATCACATGTTTGTCGTGAGAGGGAATCGAACCCGTGGCCTCTGGTGTAACAGGCAGGGTTACCATTATACCAACGGGGCAGTCAAGAATTATTTTGTTACTTTATTAAATAAAAATAAAAAAAATATTAATTTTAAATGATCACGAGACTGTAACCTGGTTGAAGTAGCAGAGGGTAGGATACTCACAGTGCCCACTGGAGCGGTTGCGTGCGTATCGCGTGGTAAAGGTGCTTGAGCGTGTCGCGCGGGAAGTTCTCGCCGTCGTTGAGGTCCGCCAAGTTGTCGATGAACTCTGCGCACGTCATGCGCCGGAACGCGCCGCCCGCGCTACCGCCGCCGTGCAGGTCCGTATTCAGCAACATGATGGCGCACGTCAACGTGTGCACCGCGTCTACCAACACAGTGCGGCTTATTTTTTTACATGACCACAATTACCCATGATGTTAAGCGACATTGTTACGATAGATGGTGAAGCGTGATTCAAAATCATAAAATATTAGCGAACCATTAAAATAGGATATAAGTGCGCCACATTTATAAAGCCGACATTCGTATTTGCAGTCGTAATATTATATTTTTTATTTATTTTTTAAGGTAATGAGAAGCCAAGTAAATAAACATATCTTACGTTATGTTATAAATTTAATCGGATTCAAAAAACAAAAAAAGTATAGTTCGTTACATCATTAGTCTTTCCGAAATACACATTGTTTTACATAGTGAAGTCCCGAGGCGTTAATGATCTGATAAAGAAATAAAAATAGTCGCCAGATTTTGAGTGATTACAAACAATAAAAATAATATATTTAGTCGGTGATTACCCTGTGAGTTGAAGGAGCCGGGATTGCACTCGAGGTAGCGCCGCGAGAAATGCACGAGCACCCGCTCCCTCTCTTGCGTCTCGCCGCTGAGTGCGAAGCGAACGAGGAACGCGCGCAGCGCCTCATCCAACGTCGCGCCGCTAAACTCGAAGTGTTTCACGTACTCCTCGGCCACGGCGCGTGAGAATTCGTTGCTTTTGACCAGATTTTTTTTTTATGGGACATGGACTTGGTTTAAAATTACACTTGATGTTAAGTGCCAATGAGGCTATACATGACAAAGTGTGTTCGCCAAGAATACTCTAACACTAACATGTATGATTGCCGAAACACGGCAATTCTCTAATGTCGGCAGGTAGGCATTCAGGTTGGTAGCTAACCTGACGGGTTTCGATAAACCACATTACCATCCAAACTTCACTAATTACGTGTCGCCGGTATACAAATAGGAACAAGACATGCGGTAAATAATTGTGCCACGGAGTTGCGTTGTGTTTTGTTCATTTAACTTACAATCACAAAAAATCAACTAAATCTGTTCAGTGGTTTATAAATAAAAACTAAATAAACCAGAAAATATTTTGCTAATTTCCACTTCTTTTAGTCGCAAATACTACGACTGAATTATAATCTAGTTCCTTTCGCTACTGTATGTGGTACCTTCAGATGAAATGCGTTGGATATCACGACTGCGAAATCGTAGTATATAGACTTTGACACATTTATTACATAAGCATATATAATGGAAGTATGCATGTAATTTTCATAGATTTGATATAATTGATAAACTTACTTTTTACTTAAATGCCTAGACACATCGGACTTTTTAAAGCCGTCGAGGTGATACAACCTCTTGGCCAGTCGCTCTGCCGATGGTATATCCACAGCCTTTGGACTATAATGGAAGGAGTGCAATGAGTCTCCATCTGAACCCTCGTCTGAACCTCCATCTGATCCACTACCTAATTCCTAGCAAACAAAAATATAATAATTTTTTATGCTAAAAAAATAATTGTTTTAACACATTATGTTAATGTATAAGAAAGTAAGGTTCCCAAAGTAATAAATTATATTGCATCAGTGAAAAGTTGTTGATAATATATTTCAATTATAAGTGTATTAAAAATATTATAAAGTTCAAAGTGATAATATTAATTATTATCAAACTTTTAAAAGGAAATAAATTTTCCATTATCTCTTGGTGACTAAAAAAATATTATTAAACATTAATTTTAATGTTGTATATTTTGAAACTTTTGAGAACATATAAACTTACTTGATAACCTTGATTCTCAGGTGTGTTACAGCCATTTTCCTTTCCGTTTTGCATAAAGTTACTATTGTTATTATTATTATTATTTACACTATCACTCCCGTTAACATTTTGTTTTTCGGGTCCTTTCACTTGTATCACTATTCTATAATCTTTATTATGTTCTCCATTAAGTGTCACATCACTGTCTTGATCATTGGAGTACGAGGAGTTTGACTTGGCCCGTTTGTGACACGGCTCCGAGACCAATATGGTCGAATCAGAGTCAGATGGGTCAGAAAGCTCCATCCGGGGACACTCTCGACCTGTGTCGAACATGTCGTCTTGATCTTGATAGTCTGGGCTAGATATGTTAGATACAGCCTCTGATAAACTCATATCACCTGAAAAAAAAAAAACAAGACACTGTATTCATAGTGAAGGTGTGCTAAGAATTGCTTACGTATTTTTTTTTTCAATTTCGTTTTAATTTCGAATCAAAAATTATAAATACTTTTTCGGCTTTCGGCTCGAAATCGACCGTACGTTCTAAACTTTTACACCATACACAATTTTTTGATACAATAAGTTGAAGTTTAAAAACCTATTTTTTCTTGGCGGTTGTCCAACTGAACATACATAACTATTACCAATATATAAGTTTATATTTACAATTGCCAACTATATAATTTTTCATATAAAAACAACCGCAACCATATTTTGCACTTTAAATTGTATAATTAAAATCAAGTTTATGAAGTTTGATATCCAAATGTGATACTTACCGTTGAGCGGGCGGTGCGAGTGCTGGGAGTGTTGCGAGGTGGACAGCAGTTGGGGCGCGCGGTGAGTGGGCGTGGCGCGCGACGACATCACCGATGAAGACACAGACGTGGGCGACGCGGGCGACGACGAACTGCCACATAAACAACAGAATACACTTATATAGAAAGACGTAGCAAAAGACGCGTATACTTGAACCTAAAATATCGTAGTTATCGACAGACTTGAAGACGTAGGTAAATTAATTTTCGAAAGTTTATTAAAAAAGAGGATGCCAAATTTTACTAAACAATTTGTTTTTATCTACAATTGATTATTACAGGCAGATTTTTACATAATGAGTGATATAGGGGACTTAATATATTGGAGTGGTGCTTACTCAAATTACTCTGGGCTAAAGAAGAATTTCTTCAGGAATTAGAAATTCAGAATGTGTTGTCAGCAGGAACACAGAATTTGTATCAGATTAGCAACATAAAAGTAGTTACTTTGTCAGACCGACACCCCTGCCACCAACTAAATTCTATTACTTATGTAGGTGCAGTTTACGACATATGTAACATGTGTTTTTAATAGACAAGCAATACACATCCTAAAAGGTTTGAGTTTGAGTATTTGAAATTTATTGTTTCCATTATATTCTGTAAATAACCTATTATAGTCTGTAAATAATCATTGACCAAGTACTTACTCCATTTAACACTTAAATATATAATGTTAATATAAAATATTAATATACGAAGTGTTACCGTTGAGACATGCCGTCGGAAATGGACGTGGAGTTGGAGGTGGCGCCCGAGCCATTGCAGTGTGTGCGTTCCGACGCGCACGACACCGGTGCGTTGTACGTCCACACGATCCTGTGGATACACCGCATACAGATGCACTGGTGTTAAGGGAGGTAATTTATATCCTAATCATGATTATTCCCGGATTACGCTGAATCAGCAGGTAAGTTAACACGTAAAGTTTAACATTCTTATATATATTTTTTTATAACATGTTTTTATATATATTTTTATACATATTTCAATATCTGAATATTTATTGTTCGCGAAATTCGATACCATTACTTTTACTAGTTTGTGCCCTCTATAAAGGAAATGTGTATCGCTGGATTAAACTATACCCTGAATGGGTAAATACAATGATTAGTAAATGTACTTATACGTATTACGTCTATATATAGTTTACCTATCCCGTTCTAAGTCGGAATCGGACCTCGGGCCTGGCGTAGCGGAGTCCGGTCGCGCGTCAAGCAGCGTGTTCAAAGATGAAGTCACATCTTCCTCCATGTCCACCGCCACTGCGCTTAGCGAGGACTCCTTCTGAAATATATTTTAATGTGACAACTGATGGAAAATATATTCACTCTTTATAATTTCCTAATATTTTCAAAGCAGACCAAATTCCGTAAATCGATAAGTACAGATCCTTGAGAATAAAAAAATTTTTAATACAATAATTTAAAGATGTAATGAAAAAAGAACTTATAGATAATAATAACAAACAATAGTTTAGAGAATAATTGAAGAACGAAAACCATCTACCATACATACCGTTATACGACCACTGTATAGTTTTTACGAGTAATGATAATAATATTTAATGAACACGTTAAAACTTCGGCAGGATTAACTTAATTAAATAGTGGAGCGTGTTCGCCCAGAATACATCTCGCTTTTACATGTATGGCTGCCGGAGAACAGCTAAGTTGTTATGGTATAAGTTAACATTGAGAATGGTAACTAGCTGAGTGAGTTTGAAAAACCGTAGCACCATTCAGACTCCACTACTCCTGTGACTCGGAAATGGTACCCGGGACCTTGGCGTTACTAGGCAAGCGGGTAAAATTTTGACTACTTCCTCGCGGAAGCAGTAAAAATTTTTATCGCTAAACATATAATCACTGTCAGTTTGCATTGCTTCCTGTGAGAACTGACAGAAAACTTAGAAAATTTTTCCTCGTGATCGTGCTTATTATTAAACAAAAGCAATTCATTTTTTCTTGTTTTCGTCCTTTAAATAGTAATATAAACAATAATATCCTTAGAAGAAAAAATTCAAAAATTTGATTCAGTCGCGTCGAAACTGAGATGTCACAGGTGGAAGAGTATTACAAAATTTAAAATACTCCTCTATGATCGCCGGTCGAAGTATACCTGAAGATGGTCCTCCGAGCGCGACGTGCGCACGGCGTGTTGCGCTCGTGATGTCATTTCGCCACCCGCTTGGGCGCCGCCCGCAGGTGACGCGGGTTGCGATATGAACCTGTAGAGTTGTTGTTTTATTCATAAGTAAAAATAACCCCTCAGTGTTTAATATATATTCATTCAATACTGTTGCAGTCATGTTTTTTTAAGCAAAGTTTACAAAAAGTACATACATAATAACATGATATTTTTTTGCAAATTTATTTTGAGCGATTTTTTATACGGTTTATACGGTCATCAAATCGTAATTAATGAACCATATAAAAGTCGCATCAAATAAACCTTATAAAAACAACTTCTCGCATATCATTTTTATTATATTAACGTTAGGATGAACAATCACACATGAATAATTTATTGCCCTGCTGAGCTCGCTATACATGAAATCATTTCGGCATCTAAATACGTTGAAATCATGTAGAAACATTTATGAACATATTGTTATGATATATGATAACATTCTGTTATGATAAATATTACAATAAACAAAACTATACAGAACAATAATAGTGCTTATGTTATCGTCAGAATAACAGTTTAATCAATATCGTTACTTCCCACATTCATAGTGTTTGATAAGCGTCAAATGATGCAAATAATGTTAAAATATCCACTAGAGTTAAAGGTATAACACAGAAGCACTTTTCATCAACATTTCAGGCACTACTGTTTGAATGATTGATATATTAAACCTATTTTCTGTAAAACGGGTGTACAATTTACCGAATTTATTAAAAATATCTAAATAGCAATTTTACTTTAATTGATGAGCTTAAATTAAATTAATCCATTTAATTAATTTAACAGAATACAACAGCACCAAACTTCTTCCTATTACAGACTAGTTTAAATTAAATTAAATTTAAAATAAAAATTAAACTAGATTAAGTGATGTCGTTTCTTATTTTTTTCTGGTTGAAATTGGATTTATAATAAAATCGTACATTTTATTCGCGTGGTCCGAGACTAGTCCGGTGTTTGGTGAGGAGTTATGTCTCTGGGTGAGCTCCACGCGAGCAGCGAGTCGGTTCTCGCTCGGCGACGCCGGTGTTGAATTATATCTGTAATATGTACTAATTTTACTAAGAAATATATATTATAAGCAATGAATGGGCAGGGCATGACCACTATTTGGGTGAATGCTATGTGTGTACCTGTGATAGTAAATTAGTCTAGAAGAGCCAAAAGCCATTTAAAAATAGATAAAATAATAGACAATCTGTAGCGAGAGACCTACCAACCAGTAGGCTATACACAATTGATAACAAAGCGCGCACGGTTTATTCAGATTCTACTGGGTGACATTTAATAACTAAACAATATATTAATACAGTTATAAATCTAAATTTTCGTGACCTGTCACCAATCTCAAAGCATTCAAGACGCAGGGTTTCTGCAGGTGTATGTATTTTATAATGATTAGCCATTAGGCATTGATTACCAGTAAATCTAATTTAACAAAACTAAGAGACATCAATAAATCATTTAAAAGGTCTTTATGTTAGAATTTTATCCACGATTTAGTACGGTCGTGATTTTATTTTCATATATTTCATTTTTAAACTTATGCGAATTGTTAATAAAGTCTAGTGATTAATACTCTTAAAAAAAGAAAAACCTCCACACCTATGATAATGCGTACGGTGTGTCGGTGCGTGATGATTGTGGTGCGGGTGTTCAACCCTCGATAAATTGAGCATCAAATCGCCCGTCATCATGTACGCTTCGAATTTAGGCTGGCTGATCCTCCCCCTCCGGACCCTGTCCTCCGTGAGAAGGGCTTCGCAACTGTCGCCGGACTGCACGCCCGATCCGTTGCTTGACAAGTTACTGGATGAGTTGCTATTGGAATTACTATTGGAGTTACTCGAAGGTGGTGAGCTTGACCTGTGACGAAATAATTATAAAATTTTACTCACTTTACATAAAACGTGAGCCAGATAGATTAGATAGCAAGTAATATACAAAAAAAATCCTACTTGCTCCATATTAAACTAAAAGTAATTATTTAAATTTAGTGAATGAACTAGTGTTTGAAAAAAAAAACTGTATTAATATCAAGTGCCTACTAATTAAAAAAATGTATTTGAACTCGAGTGGATGTATAAAAAGTATTTCATTAAAGATTGAAAGTTTTAACTAGATATAGATAGTGTAAAATAATAGCAAGAATTGAAAAAAAAATTAAAAACATACAGACAGAACAGGATTTACGAACGTTATATATTCCATTTTTTACCCAAACGTTTGAATTTTTTAACCTTTAACAGAACTTACTTCTTTTTTAGCTTCATCTTTGTATCAAAAAAAAAAAAATTAACAGAAAACGAAAATTAGAGTTATGCCTGTATAATGCAAAGTAATACATAAAAAGTATACGCGTTGTTTTGGCAACCTCCTCGTTGTGATCAAATAAAAAAAACAATTACATAAGCGAGTGGATCGTAACGGTATGCGAGGTTGTAACATTCTGTAAAGCAAGAAAGTGATAACCGCCGTGCAGTGTTCGGCGCGAGCAATGACGTGAGATAATAACGCGCGCTGCGTATGTAAATGATCAATCACAACGTCTTTAATGAATACGTAGTGGGCCGTGTATCGCCGTATAGATTGCAACTTGCCATGTGGGTTTTAATTAACGCTTATCGCGTTGAATTCATTTAGAACATACAACTGATCCGTTACAGGGACCTATGTTTCTATGCATCCGAAAGTATAGTTTGAGAAGAAATGTAATATAAGTTCTAGTTTATTCTATTTAACAATAGAACTACCGAGGTTTTTAATATATTTATTTGTACTTACTGGAAACATAAAAAAATCGAAAAATTGAACATAAAGTTTTTAAGAAATACGTTTTTAGACAAAACTAAATATATTTGACAAAAATGAATGAATGAAATTTAAAAGAGAAAGTGTTTTGAACAATTGGTGCACCCAGTTATTATGATTTATTGGTAGTTCTAATGTTAAATACGTTCTAAACAATGCGTAAAATATTGTCCGGCTATAAATTTTAAAATAAAATATATTTATTTAGTACTACATGAACGACGTCGCTCTATTTATTACGTAGAGAGTTTATGTTATGTAGGTATTATTGAGTCTTACATGTTCACAGGAAATCTGAAATACCCCATATAATATATAATACTTCTACTTCTACACCATAAACAAAATAAAAAGCGAGATATGCCAATAAAAGAGTGGACAATCAGTTCGCATTGTTTCCGTTCCGGTCGACGAAACTTTCCGAATCGAGTTGGCGAAACTTTCGCTGCCAACTTTCCAACACATTAGGACAGTAATAAAAGCGCATTGTTATAGTTATTATAGATACCAAGACCACTAAGGATCATTCAATTATATACTTAAGGGTCTCTCATTTTATACAATTTGATCGAATTTTACGTCATGTTATAACATTGAAATTTGGAAATCTCTATTTTTCTTGCAACCTTAGACAATCGCATTAATCTTTATAAAATTACAACATTGGGAATTGATTTTTTAATCTCTTATTCTTATTACATGTAAGTAATGTTAATTTATAATCTTAAAGTGATTAATATTCGTACCAGGTGCAACACTATGTTATAAATAAAAAAACAATACTTTTTAAAGAACACTACATATATAACACGGGAACATTAGGAACTATAAAGTGGCAGTATTCTCATAAATACCTAAAAACCCAGTATAATGTATTTAAATAATAATGTATACTAGAACTTATCCAATAAATATTCTTGATAAGGCTGCTAAATTATAAAAAGAAAAAAATTACAGCATGCTATGATGTTTTATTATGTAGATACACTTGCTTTACAGGCACGCGACAGGAAACTACGTGTCTTTTACACTTGAGTATTCAACCGAACTGTAGTAACTATTTTTTTTATAGAAGCGTTATACTAAGAAAAAATTACTTCAATAAACAATTCTTAATTGCTTCACCACTTTAATTTTCGCGTATTTATTTAAACGGATGGTGATTTGCGAACAAAATGAATTGCGTCATTCTATGGTACAATACGATATTGTCGTCCTCTCGGTGTCTCCTGGAGAGAAATTTTTAATTGGATAAGCCATTACGGGCGCTATTTCAGGGCCCCTAGTAATAAACGTCACATTACTTTTGTTTCTGTAAGGCTATTTTAGCCGCCGTCCTCTAGCAAGATAAGAGAATACCTTTGGTAACCCTCCGTTATTTTATTAGGTAAATAGGATACAGACTTTTAAAATACATGGAAGTAATTAACTACCATTTATTAGAAATTAAAGTTTTTACGGATCATAATACTTCTATAGTTATTCATGAAGTTTGAATAAATATGACTTGTGATTGTACAAAGTTTTATTGTGGAAATATAATTGGTACTATAATAACATATAAATATATAATAAGATAAAATTCGAAATATTAAAATTTTAAATAAGGATTTAAACGTTTAAAATTGCTTCACATAATATTTGTTCATAAATGGCTTGTAACGCTTCCATAATGTAATTTTTTATGTTGATTAAATATAAGCTGTGAATTTTACGCAATGACAAATAACTAAATAAATAAAACAGACACGCGTATGTGCTTGCTGTAATCCGATGGCGCGGCTGGTGTTGTTTAGATGCGTCATATGTCAGCCCTAATGTTGTGACGTGCGGACGACGAGGGGTGGCGCCCGGCGCCCCGTTCTACAGCGCATATGGTTCCGGCTATCGCTTATCGCTTTCGGATATCGCCTGTCTGAGGGCTGGCCCGGCTCCCATTACGACCGACGGGGAGCTAAAATTAAATTCATGTACGAAAATAGAATAATGTTAAAATATGATCCACTTTCAAGAAAAATTGCCCAGCATATTCCATAAAAGCAATATAGTACCCTAAATTAATAAATCATAATTGGTATAACGCCTAAACACGCCTATAAAAATAAAATAATAGAAAAATCACGTCATATATTAATAATTATCTATGTAGATATGATTATTTAGGAGCTCGGGCATGCCTTGCAAGCACGTCCCTGGTATTACCGACTGATATTATAGTTTACTATTTTAATTAAGATCAAGTATTTGACAATGAACTTCAACCTTATGTTGAGTTGGAAGCACATAAATTGTATTTTATTCGTGCGCCTCACTCACTTGTCGCGCTTGGTGCGTGCCGCGGCGGCGCGTCGCTCAGCCGCTGCCGATATGTACCGCCTCACGTTCGCCTTTATCTCCGGGTCTGCAATGTATTCGTTGTACCATTAAACATAACTATGGCACAACGTCGAAGAAACACGATGCCTCTGTCACACGCAGCGAATACATTTCAAGTATATAAGAGTTCATATTTATTTTTAATTATTCTGTTACTTCTTATTTAAAAAAAAAAAACATAACTAAGCTTTATAAACCAGCAGAAACATTTATATACAATCAGATCTACAGGAGAAATGCATTCCATATTATCTATTTTTATCGTTAAGAAATAATCTTACTTATCGACTGAATGATAAAGTCACTGCAGTGTTAGATATTTAAAAATAAAAAAAATACAGAAACAATCAGTCTTCAGAAAACATTTATGTTGTGCTGATACAGCGCTGCTTACGAAAGATCTTATTCTGTGTTTTATATATAAAGCACCATTAAAAGTTCGCGAATATATAAATAATGTATAGTTTGCAATAATATCTTAATACCACAGTACGAAACATTAACCAGTTAAGTATGGCAATCTCTAAGCAAACGTAATATCATCATAATTTTCGCAGATATTGCGCTAGCTGATTGAGGCTCTCTCCTTTCGAAGTTCACGTAATGTAAAAAAAATATCATCATGATCTATATTTTTAAAATAAATTCAATAGTATTCTTTCTGTTTTAACATAACCTTATTCATAATGCAATCAATAAAACAAATACAATTTCATATAACATTACGAGTACAAACAATATCCAATCAGTCTGTATTCCCAAAGCTAACAATAAAATTACTAAGCGTACAATTTTATTTCGAGACGTACTCCGTAAACTCGATGGGTCCATTTGGGAACGAATTTTATTACTTACAGCGTTACTGCCGCCTCGCTCGCCAGAATGTCATAGTTCATTCAACAAATTGCATGATAACTTATACATTAAATCGAGAAGCGAGCGAGACTCACCCTTTTTTAGCTTTAAAGTGACGGGATCGGATGAAAGTCGCAAGCATTTTAAAACTGAAACAAAGCAGACCAACATTATCGTTAACTTATTAGTCAAACATTTTAACCAAGATTATTTGTACATGTAAGTTTTGTTCTCACAAATAAATATCAGCATAAGTAGATGATATAATATAACATAAGATGATGATAAGGTGATACACTATTAGTGACTTACATATTCGCATTTCTTTTGAAAACGTCTACGGCATAACGCTACTACTATTATTGCTATAACTAATATTACACAATCACCTTCGGCAATGTAAAGAGAACTAAAAAAAATAATTAAAATATTTGTTAGTAACGGGGTAACAAAATCGTTAATTCTTTAAAATAATGCGAATTATAATAATGTTTAACAACTGATGATTCACGAAGTAATCATTCATAAAATGCATCAACGGAATTAACTAAATCGCACATTGTAATATAAAAATGTTCTTATTCGCTCCCTCTGTGCAAACATGGTGACTGTAATTGTAAAAGAGATTAAGCAGGTATCATCATTAATACACGTATAAACATTAGTGCAGCCTTATCTACTTCTAGATTTATGTACATTTAAAGATATATTGATGTATGTTGATTTATTCTTATGGTAGGGTAGATATTAGTCGATCTGATTCTTTCTCAATGTGAGAATCGTGCATTTTCCAACAATGATATTTTTTCTACACTATTCAGATTCTACGGATCCAAGGAAATATTTGATTACAATAATTATTACATTAAGAAATTATAATATTGTTTGCTCCGCATATATTCCGGTTGAAAAACATTCAAGATGGCAATACTTAACAATTATTTATACCATCACCACTTTTTAATTTTTTTTTGAGCCCAGGTGCTGCATATCCTTTTATTTTGTATCAAAATTTGTGATTTTAAGGCTTATTTGCTCGTGACTTAAGAAAAATATGAAAAAAATTTAAAAAGAAACTATTTTGTAATCTTTTTTAACACATATACTTTCTATAATTAAGACATTTGCTGTCAAATTAATAAAAATATTAATTACTAGCTGTCACTGCGAACTTCATACCGCCGAACAATAAATGAAAGTCGTTTTACCTTTTTACTGTACTTAATTTGTTAAGTGATGAACCATGCTTAATTTCTCAGGATTTTCTCATTATATTACATTCACAAAATCTTAAAATAAAAGTTTTTCGATAGCTCCATCTAGTGGTAATTTGTTAAACTAAACAGAGTATACTAAAACCATGACAAAAAGTAACCCAAATTGAATCCATAGCCAGTTTTTTATTTAATATGTTCCTACAATTAGATAATTTAGTATGAGGAAAATGTTTTTACCAACTCCTGCAGGAACCCTTAATTTTTCCGGGATAAATAGGACCCTAAATGTTATTCCGTAAAAATAAGTCACATATGTGCTGTTACATGAAATTAAATTCTGTAGTTTTTGCGTGATTGACGTTCAAAGAGACAAAAAGACAGAAAAATCTAAAAATTTTTTTCTCACTTTTGTCTTCAGAAAGTGCATTTCAGTTAAGATTATAAAAAAAAATATTCAATGTACAGATTCGTTTGAGTTACAGTTTTAATGTATAGATTTAAAATATCATAACATATTCGAAATATTCACATGGTTAGCTGGTTGTCATATTTTTAATAAGGACTATAACACGGGACATGCCATCATTAAAACAAAATCATGTAATATTTTACTATAGATTCTAATTACATCAACTTTGTGATATGAAGCATGAAGGCATACGTACCAATGAAAGTTACAACATGTAGACGGTGAATATTCGATCTCTCACAAATCACTCTATACAGGAGTAAGTACGCGTGAAACAAAAATTGTCCGGTCGCGTGTTTCACACGAATGGTATAACGCGATCATTGAATTAGCGTTATTAGCTTCACGCAACGAGCGCACATCAAATCTTAATAGGCGAACAAAACTCTTGAACGGTACACGAGGGGGCCTGCATTCACTTTTAGCATCCTAACTTTGCGACACCGATTCAGATAAAATTGAAGAAAATAGAGAGCCAGTTTCGATTACATATGGATTAAGTTAAACTGCAGTATGACTTATGTCTACGTTGATCGTAAAACCTTTATGATGCAAATGCGCCCTTAGATATTTTCGCTTAAATTAAATGAAATTTCGCATCTGAGACTATGTTAATTTGACTATCAAATACATAATTCTTATGTAACATTGAAAAAATTATAAAGAAATAAATATTAATAACCTTTACCTCATAATTTTTCATTACATAAAAATGCTATTTTAGGTTCCTATTGCTGTTTTCTTTAAAATAGATTTTCGGTTTCCTCGCAACTTTTTACATTCACCGAATGCTCAGGCTCATTGGGAAAAAGACGTTACTCCATATTTAATAATCAATCATACTTATTCGAATAATCGAAAAGTTCAGATGACTTTTAAAGAAAGACATGAATGAAAGAGAAAGTAGTTAGAAAAGCGATAAGTATGTTACGTTCATTACAATTGTGTGTTTGACTGATAGTTATTCGTTTGGTTCTTCTAAAGACAATCGTGTAGGCCTCTGCCAGTTGTCGGGTTCCTTACCTTCTCTGGTTGTGAACCGGTTTACGTCAGTCCCATTAACCTTGAGCAGTACGTCTCCAGCCTCGACCTGTAATTGAACGTACGTATCAAGTTTAAGATCAATTCTGAAAAAACTTAACATCCTTGCTATGTTTAATAAGAACGCACTACATAATACTTGTTCTTTTAATATTCTTGGATTCAAATCGCAATGCACTTTAAACCTGTTAATCTTAAAATAAAAGGAGTAAAATATTAAGTTCTCATTAGAAATTGGATCAGAATGTCAAATTTAAAAGAGGAAGGCCTAGGAGGAATTGTAAATTTCTTTAATCTTTCAATCAAAATGAAGAGTTATTATGAGTATAATGCGTGTTCTTGTTTTTGTCTGTAATATTCATTATATCTTGTAAAAGGTTGATTCGATTGTGATAAAGCTTTTTTTAAAGATAAAATTATCAAAATTCTAGAAATTTCGTCATAATATTATTAATTGTTGGGTCACCTAATATTCAGTTGATACAAATATTAAAAGAATATGTTTTGCAGATATACATATGGTGTGTCGCTTACAATATTGTTTAATATCTAAAACATAAATTATTACGATTTAGTGCTTCTAGTATCACCACGTGTATCTAATTACCTATGTACCCGATCAAAACAATAAAATTACTAACAATATCTAAACAATATATAAGTAATATATTGTCTTTTGTGTGAACTCGTTATTAAATTTCATTAAGGGAATACACCACAGATAAGATATTAATTTCGGAACAAAACCGCAGTATGTTTTATTATCATTTCCTCTTAAACAAACACATTAAACAATCTAAGTATAGCATTGTTTTAGTATTAATAGTCATTCTTGCAACAAATTTTAGTGTCACGTTCTAAACTTTAACATCAACATTTAAATTAAAAGTAAATATGCAAGTTATTTGGTAGCCTTTAAACCAACATAAAACAATCATATTTTTTATGAATAAATCAATCTTGTAATAGTTAAGAGAATACGGATGTTTGTATACAAGTTAAAAATTAATTAATACCAAAAATATTAATTATTTAATAACAAAATATAATTACTAAAATATATTATTCTTATCTCAATTCATTATTTTAAACTAAAATTATAATTTTCTTATTAATGTCGAAGCAACAAATTAACACAGAATCATTTATGAATGTACTGATTTGATGATATTGGAATCATCGATTTACATTTGGATATGAATAAAAAATTAGAACATTTCTCACATTTGTGTACAAAATATAGAAACCCGTTCCGCACTGAGTGGTACTGGCGTTACAGTTGTCCCTATCAATTACGTTCAGGCTTATCATCCAGCGAGCCTTTAACCGCTACTCGGTTGGCCTCCAATCTCATATTACTGTATCATAGTATAATGATTAATCGATTGAAATTTCCGTAAAGTCGCTCATTGTCCGATGAAACATACCGTCGAGTGATTTTGTATTCTATTATGTTTACATATATTCATTGAAGTTATTTGATTGCATCAAACAAAGAATGGAATTATTATTTCATTCCAAAAAAAAAATCTTAATGGTGCAACTAATTAGTAATTTGCACTTATAATAGGATATAGTATATTCTTTGCAAAAAAAAAGGAAAAATATCAAAAAAGAAAACTTTTCACAACTTATTAAAAGAAAAAGAGATCTATAAGATGTGCTTCCATGTGCAATTCATTAGAACTATTCATGATTTATTTTCCATAAATTTTTCTTAACTATGTTTAATATACATGAAATGTCGTGTTGTTATATAAATATTACGGGCAGGTATATCACACAATTAAATATTTACGTTACTGTACGTATCATGTTCTTATTACTTATAAAATATATAACAAAGATATTGCTGGCTTGTCTTGGGTTTCTTAAGTCTTTTACTGACATCAGTAATATATTGTTTAATAAGAAGAGTACGAAATAGTTAAACAACAGTACACTCGGATAACTATAAATATTTTTAATATTACATTTATTGAAAATCTATTGGAGACATGTTTATCACCTTTTACTTCCTATTTTTTTGATCATCACACTAAGAATTTTATTTCATTTATTTATTTATTATGAAACTTACGCTTTTGTAGAGCAAACAAAACATGACGGTTATAAAACTTATCGACTCTCGGTGTGGAGTAAACAATCGGTATCACTACAGAGAATTGGTAATGATCCACTCATTCATAACCAACCAATTAATCATCAGTCGCGAATAGTTGAAAAACTATTACAAATACAATAAATTAAATATATGTTCGCGCTTCACACTTAACTGGGAAAAATAAAAGGAAAAAATACGACGAGATCTATCTTGCAGAACGCATTTTGTCACATAAATCCGGAAATTAAAGCACCGCAGTCGAAAACAAAGCCAAAGAGTCGTTTTCAAATTTTGACACTCCACTCACAGACACGGACAACACATTTCTAAAATGTTAATTTAAACCATTTTATTAACACGTTTGCGTTCAGAGTATAGTAAAGTCCTTTTAGCCGCGGGAATTGTTAGAAGGATATTTACGTAGCGCTCGATCGAGACGTAACAGCATTATGCCGTGCGTGTGCGTCCGTCCCGCGCGCCGCCCACTCTCCGTTATCGCGCGGGGGACCGCTAATGGATTGAGCTTAGGAGATAAATTCGATCAAACCCCGACAGAAGGGCACAGCGGAAATGTGAATTAGTCGACAGCCTGCCGCAAGTACGACGTCAAAGGTGAAGGAAATTTCGGTGCGACAAGGTAAACGAAAATTTATGGTTACCGTTAAACATGTGCTCGGTGAACATTTTAAAGCCGCAAGTATTTTTTTTAAACTGCTCCTTTTTAAACAATTTCCAATTAAGTTGCTAGTCATTTATTTTGGAATACTCGTACTGCTTTTTACATAATACAACTGCAGTAATAGAAACAATCTTGTAAATACCACGAAGTCGATTTCAATTATGGCACTTTATATCAATTGAAAATTTTTAAATGTAGAGCAGAATGTACATGTAACACAGGCAGATTTAAGATATCCGCTTTGCATTAAACACTTATTTCTACACGACCAAAGTTTAATAATTAGCATTCTCAAGAACGGACAGTGCAATTTAAGAGCTTGAGATAAAATATAGTAAGGAACACAGGGCGAGACGCGTGAGTCAAATAAATTATTAATGTAGTACGTTTACATTGGCATGTAGACTGTGGATGTATGTAAATACAAATAATAAGTTATTTGTAGTTTACTAATGACCAGATAAATTACTAGGGTACAAAATACCGTAGTTTTATTTATAATGGTATAAGGTATCTACATATTCCTAAGTATACTAGAGAATCATTCACTTTTAATTGGGGATGGATGCACATTTGAAATATGTAATGTGACACTAAATTGGTTATTCATGTTTTTTTCTGTAAATGTATATAATAAAATTAAAACCTATATCCATCTCTGCTATGTCCATACTACTATCATTAGAGAATTCCGTTTTTTTGTCATATAGGATAAAATATCGGGTGCGTACCGTTATTAATTTGGTCTGTGAGAGCAGGTGTGAAAACTTGGGTTGATTTACGAGTGAAATTTTGGAAAAAACATCATTACACTTAACTATTAACTGATCGACTTCAGTCTTATTAAATTAACTTGATAACGGGTCAAAACGTTTTCTTTATTACCTAATAAAATCCGATGTAATTGATCATCGAATTGATGAAGTATGATTAGTGGAGTGCCTCTGTATTGACATCACATAGGGAGTGCAGGTCACATCATCGAGTAATGGCGACATAAAATCGTTGTAGTTGCCTACCTACTATTGTACGTCAGATATTAACTAAATAAAAAACTAATATTTAAATAATAAGGACGCGTTACACTGGATATTACCAACTTATTGTCATTACAGTTTATAAAACAAACTTCAGTTGGATAAAGTATCTGCACCATATTTGTCCATATAGAACATTAATCATTTTGTAGGTCTTTCAATATCGACAACCTGGTTACTTTCTTAATATGCGATATGACATTATAACATTAGCTATATATAAGGTCGCGAAACTCTAAATCTGTAAAATAGTTTTTTTCATCTGCAGGTCAGTTGTAGTCAACCTCTGATTATTTCATTCTACAAAGTCGCGATTAATATTATAAATTTTAGTCTGACAAAGACATGCAAATTCTACATATTTTGCAGCTATATTTTTACAGATTAATAGGCGGTGTCTGAAAAGCTGTTTGTTCCACTACCCTTAATCATGTCTTCATGAAATTTATCTTTAATTCTATAGTATATAAACAGTATTTCACTTAATTTCAGATTTTTCATAAACTTATTAATAATTTAACAATTTATTTGAAGTGACTTATTTCATTTCGAGACATGAAACGTCGTTTTTTTTACTTTTTTCAAATAGTAACTTTTTTTTGTATCTTTACACTTTAATTAATAATTTAAAATGTTGGCAACTCTAGGTGTGTTATGCGTCTTATACAACGTGCATTCAGTGGAGAGTCACAGCAGGTGGCTCAATAGTGAGCATACGAAAGGGTAGGGATAGTGTTATGTAAGTAGTACTGAGTACTACAGACGTGCAGCGGCGACATGAGAGTTATTGTTTGAGAACGCGACCCGACGAGATCTAAAGGTGAGAACTAAATCCGTTCAAAGATTAAACTCAAAGCTATTGGTTAGAAGACAATTATGAAACGTGACTGCTAAATTATAACTAGCAGTTTATGCGTTTTAAACTATACATTCAACTAAATCAAAGAACCGACGATCAAAAGGAACTCTAAAAACAAAATGGAGACTGAACATAAAAAAATTATGAACGTGATGGGTAATCATTGTTTACTTTCTAAACCTTTACCCCAGGGTTGAATTTGTTTTTGAAAACTTGTGACGAAATTCAGACACGTTCTTTTATTAAAAATTACGAAAATCGCAGTATCATCTGAGAATAATAGATTAAAAATGTACATTCTGTTTTCTAGCTTTTAGTTAAAAGTATTATAAGAATATTTACAATTTAGTAAAAAAAAAACATTTGTCTGTCATTTTTGCCTCTGCTAATTTCCTAAACATCTAGAACGATTTTGACTGAAGTTTATCTCACAGTGATATAGATAAAACTAATACTACTACAAAATAAATACTAATAATTGATTGAACAAAATCAATATACGATGCACGAAGCATTAGTATTGTATTTATACTTTAATCATGTCGGTACGTAATGAATCTTAAATTCTGAAGCAAACAAACAATATTACATTTCAAATATACACTGTAGTATGTTGGCAGGACTTAACTTGTATTATATATTGATCTGTTTGGCTTTCGACAGTTATTTTACGAAATTGGAACATAACATAAAAATATTCTTCACTGCTTGTCAAATATTGTAATTTTACTACTGTTCATATTTCGTAACAGTTATCAGTGTAGTGAGAGAGCAACTTTATTGTTACAGTAGACGGGAACGCATACAGCTCATGTCGATTTCGTCCTATTGCGCCTACCTTACCCTACACAATGTTTGCTTTCTTTTATGTTACTAGTAGACAAACAAGCCGACGGCCGGCAGGGGAAAGTAGCTACATGCATTTTATATTGTCCAATCAATATGATAAACGTTGTTCGTTGGTTATTAAATTTAACGTTATTGTTATATATTAAATACTGAGAATTTATTTTAACATAAAAAGGTAAATTGTGTTAAATTTTAACTTAAGAGTTCAATTTAATACTTCTGTATGTAAATAATAGTTATATTCTGTAAAGTTATTGATTAGTGATGTAGTGAAGTAAAATTAAATTTTAATAAAAAAGCGATTCCACAGAATCAATAGACAATACGAAATTAATTTCAACGCGAAAATTAACTTAATAATCGATTTAAAATAAATCTTAATGTATGAATCACAGTCGACCCTTGCGACACTATTCCCATAAACAGATATAAGGAAATCTGTGAACTAGCACTTGATATCCGTTAAAATATGTCCTTAACAAGTCGCACGATTGGCCGGTCACGTACCATTGGTCTTACACAGGATGGCCGTGGTGCATATTGACGTGGCGTAAGTGAGTAACCGTGCCGACTCGGGAGTTCTGTGTGTTCCTTGATTATTTATACGCTGACGACTGGCCGATAGCCCCCTAGGGGAGTCACAAGCGTAACTAGTATTGTGATAGACGGGATTTATTGTAAAATCAATGACTTTAATTTCATATTCATAGATGTAATTTGTGTTCACTTAACCGATTTAATGTATTTGACTACATCAGTTATTGGTAAAATACTACGATTAACAGGTTATATAATTTTTGGTTGTATTAAAGGATATTACGATAAGTTACACTACTACTAATATTCAAATTGTAGTGAACTGTACAAAAGTTTGGTTGATTTTTTTTTTCCAATTTATATAACTTTAATAAATCATCACGACACAGTTAACTGATTAACATATTACAAGCGGGAAATGTATTAACTAATGTAACTGCCTCCGTGACGCAGTGGTTTACCGTTTGCCTTGTAACACGGCGGTCCTCGCTTCGATTCTCACGCTACATGATTAGTGGAATTTCGAAAGTACACACATCAAAGAAGTCTAAGCAACACATACAAATTTCAATTTTACAAAGTGTTTTCGCATGAAATCCTTAGTATTTTCTTACGTATATTATTTTTAATGCTTTTTTGATGTTAAACAAGATTTTTTTTTCATAACCTTAATTAACAATAATTACGAGTAAGTACTGTATGTACGTAGTACAAAGTAAGGTGCCTAATCAACTCAACATAAACTAAAATTAAATGGTTGTAGAAAAATTGCATAAATTAATACAAAGTGCGGCCTCCTCTGTTATTGAGAATTTGCTGGCACCGATTATTCATTGAATCGATGAGACTTTTAAAGTTATCCTGCGGCAATTGTTCCTAATGAAATTTTAGTAAGTCCATCAGTTGTTGGGTCGTTGTCACTCCATTCAAGTCCTTTAAAACACGTCTCTGGAGCATGTCCCATGCACGCTCGATGGGGTTGAGGTCTGGCACTTGTGCAGGCCAAGGCATTACCAGGATGTTTTCCCTTGCCAAGAACTCCCCTGTTTGCAAAGCTGTATGTGAACGCGCATTGTCATGCATCATCGTGAAATCGGAGCCAAACGTTTATGCGAATGGACGTACATAAAGCCTTAGAACATCTTCGACGTAATTTACAGCGTCCATGTTACCATTTACAAAAACAAGTTCAGTTCGTCTGTTCTTCATAATACACTCCCAAACCATAACTGTTGTGCCGTTGTATGGATGCACTTCCTGAACGCACCTCAGTTTTTCAGTATTTCCAGGACGACGGTACACTCTTACCCTTCTAGTATCAGTCTGAACCCAAATCAAGACTCATCGCAAAATAAAATTTTATCCTATTGTTCCCGAGTCCATGTAATGTGTTCCCTAAACCATTCATTTCGACGAACGTGATTTCCCTGACGTATCGGTGGGCACCTAATTGGCCATCGTGCTCGTAGACCATAGTCATGCAGTCGATTTCGCACAGTCTGGCAACTAACAACAACACCACTTGAATTTTGTAGCCTTAAACGGTTCGGGCGGTTAACATCGGCTGGCGTCTTGCAGTCAGTTGTATGTATCGATCTTGCCGTGTGGTTGTACACCTTCCTCGACCTGGCTGCTCAGCAGGATCTCCCGTGTTAGTGTAACGCTGATGAAGACAGCAAATGACGCTACTGTTGACACCAAAATACCGAGATAATTTGTGAAAAAAAAAAAAAAAAACAAACGATATTCGATTTTTTTACAACCAGACCAGTATGTCCTCTAGATTAAAAAAGTTTACATAGGTATTATGGTAAGAAATTATATAATAAAAAATTTAAAATTGTATGTGTTCTTACATTTTTTTGATGCGTGTAGTAGTGTTTTCAGGACTCGCCTAGCGGCCAGCTATATATTACTATTGCTATATTCCCGCATTAATAGATACAAAAACCGAAAGTATTCTGGGCGAGCACAAAATCATCTATCATTGTCTCATAACATGAGGAGAATTTGAGATCAAGTGATACCACATTGCCGATAGAAATTCGTACTTTATACTGTTTATTTGAATTTTGTGATAATTTAATAAAAACAAAATATTAAAATTCGACACCTTGCGGATGTAGCTAATTATGATGATTTAATGTGTAAATCGAATAATTGATACTTTTGAAGACATTGACTGTTGTTATATTATACAAAAATTGTTATACTTCGGAGTGCTGGATGAAGTTTGTCGATTATATGGTAGCACAAATAGCCGCCCAAGCGTTTTCTTCTTTGTGTATAAGAAAGAAGAAAACGCTTGAGCGGCTATTTGCCGACCATGCGTCCGCTAAGGGTTAAAATATGACATTTCATGATATTATTTTACGCATAGCATATGTCTATAATTATTATTGCCCGTGGTAATCACTAACTATCCCGACGCACTGCATGTAATGCCTAGGGTATTATTACAGGATTGATATTTAGATTATTTGATAGGTTTTGACACTATCCGAGTTCGAGTGATGTATGCACGTATTTACACTTTTTGACAACTTTTAATGCTTCATCCGACTCTAAGTTTTTGATTTTAGTGATACCAATTTAAATAAAGTATTTTAGTAACAATTGCAGTAATATTTGTCTTTACCGTTTTGATATATTTTGTTCGTGTGTATGTTATTTTGTGTAATTAATACGAATAACTTACGTGACATTTAATGATAAACATGTTAAACTATAAAATTACCAAATTACAGCAACATATTAGTTATTTAATAAATATTTCATCATGCTTATTAAAGCTACTTATATCCCCTCCAAAAAGACAAATATCAAAGATTATTTTAAATTATACTTAATCACTGCATATTTAATGAAAAAGTAACAACAAATGATCATGTGTACCGGTTTTTGTACTAAAATAATTATTTTCTCATATCCTATTAAACGTTTTGTATTTTTTATTGAATCTTATTTTTGACATTACGATTGTTGCATATTACATGGCAAAATGTACGTAAAATAATTAAGATAAAAAAAAATTAGCATTCAAAATGTTATTTTAAGTCACACAGAGCTAATGAGCATGTCACGCTTGAAACTCATATGTCTTATGTGATAAGAATTGTTTTGGTAATGATAAAACATTATTTATACTTCTTTCTTGCATTTGATCTGATGTCATGTACAAAATTACTTAAAACTAAATGAAGCTCTGTATTCATTTGGCTATTGCAATAAAACCAGTTTAAAAGTTTTATCTTAACAGAAATCAGTAGTTTTTGATTGTCTGAGTTGTGAAGGTTTCTCAAACAACGTACGTTTTTGGACACAAGGGAATATTCGATAGAAAATAGAAAAAAAAAAGCTTATATCCACTAGATGTTGATACCCAAGTGTATGTCGAAGAAGATATCATATGTTTTACTTAAATTATATTTTATCTATGACTGCAAGTGGTTATAGTTTCCAGTATTCTATAGTTTTGAATGTCCGCATGAAATTGAACTAGCTGGTCATAAGAGTATGAAAATATTTTTTTTCTTCAAAAATGAGATTGTTGAATGTAGTTTTTATTGGTAATGGACCAAGACGATCGATTTCACTTTAAGTTAAGTGACAATGAGACCGCAGGCGGTGAAGCATGTTTAAAATACTTCTTTCTTTAACATATATGACTGCCGGAAAAAAGCTATGTTGTCATGGCAGCAGATTGACATTGAGGGTGGTAGCTATTCAGGCTGGTCTGAAAAATCCTACCATCGAGACTCTATGCTACTATGGCCTGAGCATCGAAAACGGACCTCCACGTTACAATAAAAACGGTAAACCACAGCGTAACGGAGATAGTCAAAATATTAAGAGATATATTAAATATTAGCGGGTAAGTAGCAGTGGAGAACATTAACATCTTTACTGTGTACCGATGCACTACTGAGCTGATAAACCGAAGGCGAGATACCACTCTACTCATAAAGAGATAGTAAAGAGCAAGAATTCAAAACTTCGTATATGATTATTTTTAATGCTTAATAAAGGATAATCTCTAGGGAATGCATAAAAACTATATTCACAAAACAACATCTTTAAGTTAGCGGATCTTTTATGGAGATAAATAAAAGATCCGTTGCGCAAAGGAACAAGGCAAAGGAAACCAATCGAGAGGCAAATGAAGACGTTGTTTGCACAGGATGGAGAATTTTCCGATATCTTTAACAATAGGAAGGCTGCAATCGCAGTGCTGCCTTTACAGAAAACAAAGAGCAAGGTGTAATATGTATGTAAAACATAAGAGAGTATTAAAACATACTGATATATGTGGTGGTAGCGATGTGTGTAATAATTATTTCAAAACTACGATTAAAATCTTGCAAACGTATACTACGACGTTATTAACAGTAGGTTTACGCACAATTTTTCATGGTGTTCATTTCGAGGCCATAGTAATTAGATATCTTAAATGTTCTTTATATTTGACCTAAGGAATAATTAAAGTATATTCTTCAGAAAAAAAAATATAGCTAACTAGCCATAATGCGTGAAAAAAGATATAAAAAATCGGACATAAGTACCAGGTCCCTCAGAAAGTATTGCAAGAAAAAGTATTTATGTATGTGAGACTGGCCAGTTATAATTTATTTAAAAATATGATTACTTATAAGTAAAAATAGGTACTTCTAAACTTCTCTCCACATTTTTTGGGAGCTATTTAAAATCGTTTCTCATAGAAAAATGGATTGGCGTCGAGAACATTTTCGTGCTATGATTTTTTACGATTTTAAGAGTCGCATGAAACCGGACGAATCGTACGATTGACTTCAAATGGCATTCATGGATGAAGGCCCTTCTAAGGCAACTGTGCATCGTTGGTATAATGAATTTAAGCGCGGTCGCCTAACTTTGGGGGATGAAAAAAGAAGTGGTCACTCTTTAACAGCTGTTACAGAAGAAAACGTGCTAGTAGAATTTGATCCAAGACAAGACGAGTTATATACATATTCAGCATATAGTGCAGATGGGATCAGGAAGCCTTCGCGAGATCCTAAGCGTGCATCTTCGGGTGCGGAGGATAGTTTCACGCTGGGTGCCGCACAACCTCACCGATGTTCAAAAGCAGCCCAGGGTGGAATGATGCCATGATATGATATACAAATTTGAAGCAGGCTCGTCTCGGTGTATTTACATCGTTACAGGTGATGAATCCTGGATTTATCGATACGATCCAGAAACGAAGCGCCAGTCGACGTTTTGGAATTTTCAAAACGAACCAACGCCTAACAAAGTAAAGCGACCTAGGAGCGGGGGGAAGATTTTGATCGCGAGATTTTTCAATTTGACAGGCTATTTGGTGTCAATTCCTTTATGAAACCAAAGAAGCATTAATGCCGAATGGTATACTACCAAATCCTTGGCAGAAGTTTTCTGTGTTGTAAGCAACAAACGACCAAACACGGGGCTCCGTGAGCTACTGCTCCACCACGACAATGCGCCCGCCCATACCGCCATCAAAACGAGGAACTTCCTCGACAGCACACCGATCAAACTCCTGGGTCACATTACTTACAGCCCTGACCTAACACCGTATGACTTCGCCTTAAAAAAATCAAAGGGATACAATTTTCGTCGCGGGATGATGCGCTCTCACCGTTCGAGCAGGCTGTAAACGAGGTGTCTGCGGCGGACTAGAAAAAGTGTTTCAAAAACTAGTTCAGACGCATGAAACTTTGTATAGAGGCTGGTGGAGAGTACTTTGAAAAGATGTAATAAAAATATATATTATAT
>DWQX01001348.1:0-28801 GCA_018245475.1 Pharmacophagus antenor | reverse complement strand
TTTTTAGTTTTTTCTTTATCCTCCTTTGATATCTATAAACATATAAACGACATTCTTTGAAAGCACTTATATTTATTAGTCATTTCATTGAAGACAACTCGTTATCGCTATAAAATGAATTTATTATACAGTTTGGAAAATATTATTCTTTAAACGGCACACACCCAAGGGTATCGTTGTGCTTGATAGCCAGCGATGTCTCCATATATGAAAGCGTCGAAATTTTTGAGATTATTAAAATAATGTTAAAATAGTAGGAACCATGTGTTATATAACAATTAATGATCATTACTTATACAAAATAAATAAATAAAACAGTACGTTCGTAGCCCTTATGTAGACCGCTTCGCATGCTCATATGGTTTTAACAACCGGTCGGCACGCTTAAAGAGTCAGAAGCGTTTTAATTCTTTGAGGCACAGGATTTCAGATCAAAAATAGACCCATGTTGCCACAGGATTTTTTTCGGGTTTTAAATGAAACAAATTGGTATATTTTTATTAATAAATGTATAATATGATATAAAAACATAACATTTCTAACATTATTTGAATACATTACGAACTGTTTTATATTAATAAGGCGAAACATAAACCTATGCATATGCAGCTACGGCATGATTTTGAGGTAGGATTAAAAATGTCCTAACATGCCGTGAAATGCATCAAAAAGGTGGGACATATTAATCCCACCGTGCCACAAAGAGTTAATGATTGTGGAAACAAGAAAATTATTACGGAGTATCCATATGTTTATTTGCATATGTTGTAACCTAGATTCGAGGATAAAGCGAGCGGAGCTAATACCACTGATATTTCCATTATCAACGGAGTGATGAGTGCCATAAATTAATGTTTGTTATGTTCAATAAAGCATGCATATGAAATTATACAACTTACACTAATATCTTAGTTAACATCAAATATTATTTTACGTACGTTGCAGATGTATTTCTTTTAATCGGTTATGGGTCAACATGACCTCGATTTAACCTGGTGTTAAATGATAATGAGGCCCTAGATGGAGAGGCGTGTTCGCCCAGAATACTTCTGGCTCCCACATATTGACTATCAAAACAGCAATGCTGTTATGGCGGCAGATTGACATTGAGGGTGTGGTAGCTAGGCAGGCGGGTTCGAAGAACCCTGCCTATACCTATGATCCGTGAATCGAACCTGGACCTCCGCGTTACAAAATAGGCGGGTGAACTACTGCGTCACGGAGGCAGTCATATTTTATATATAATTGAAACGAAGTAGCAATACAATATTTAACCGTAAACGCCCCGTTATACAGTGCACGAAATAATAACACTCAAAATGAAACGTAAAAAAAAGAAATAATATATAAAGAACTATCCCATTTTATATTTCATTCCGTACGTTTTGCAATAGCGCAACAAAAGAAAAAAAACTCTTTTGTGATGCAATTCACTTCGCCCAGATGTTTTTCTCTACAATTCCAATGTAAAATTTAATATAGAGCTCCGTGGAACTGCCGCTGTATCTGTAACGTAAACAGGACGCAGCTGTGCAAGGGGTTTATATAATACTTAATCTCATAAACTACACGAAAATTATTTTCTCATTTCTTACCTCACGAGTATATAAAGTTTCGATAATACAATGATGTAGAAAACATTGGTAAATTGCGGCAAAGCTAAGCTAAAGTCTATCCGATAAAAATAATTTCCTAATTTGTGAAAGACCTACACCTTTAGTGATTGGGGACGAATTTGTTTACGAAGGTTATAAGCTTCGTACACATCAAACACAATAACTAAAAGATTCTAGTGCTGATAACAAGATTTCATAACAATACTTAGCACTTGAGATGGAAATATATGACAGTCAATATTTGTTATAACATCTCTATTGATAATTTACTTCTATATGTTTTTTATCATTTATCATTAGTGAAATTATTAAAAAATAGAGAAAAAAATAGCTATTCAAGTATAATTTCTCTAATAGGAACCTTCTATAGAATAAAAAGGTGCCGACGATTCAACAAAGTCCTTTCCAAGGTTCAATACAATAAGCAGCGCTGTAACAACGACCACCCCTACACGATCGGGGGACATAAATTCAATTGAATAATTTCTTAACCGGCCGCGCGTAAAGAGCGTTATCAAACAGTGGCAATTCGTCGCTAATCGAGCGCATCCTGCGGACACCCACGGCCCGAATGCCTGTGTTCTAGGCTAGGCACACTAGGCGTCTTTAGAGTCATTCTATTAGGCCGACTTTACACTGAGATATTGTTTCCGCTCATGATTATAGCAAGAGTTAAACCTTCATGAGAATTCACAGCCGTATATAAAACGATGTTTCCGACATTAAATGTATTGATAATTTGTGATGGTTTGCGGTGGTCTGGATTTTTTTAAGAGGATTGGTTTATACTACATAATGATGAAAAAATAACAAATGGCTAATCAATGCGTCGCGGAAGTTTTCAAAAACTACGGAAGTTAATGATCTGCAACACTGGATTAATTTTGCGGTATTATAGCGTACATCTCATTGAACTTTAAGAGATATCTTGTTTAATATTCGAATGATTCTAATCAGCGATAGTTGAATCCAGGTAAATAGGCACAAACATTATAATTTTGCAGTTTAAAGAGTCTCGCTATTCGACATCTTAAGCAGCATCTTTCAACTATGACTAGCATCTGATCCGCCTAGCTAATTACAACATTTTAATGTATGTCAGCGACAAAGACAGCCGGAAGATTCGGGGAGTCGCAACTGCGTTGTTGAACTTTAAGTAAGTAATAAGGCTCTTTTCTTGAAGACCCCAAAAAAGTTATCGGTCCGGAAAAACCGTTCGCGACAACTGATTCCACAGTACGGCGGTGCGTGGTACAAAAATAACGCTTGAAACGCACAGCGAAAGCCTTACAGAAACGTCACAAGAACCGCTGAGCCTCGTTATCTGGTTTATTATAGTTGCACGCAGATACATCATATAAGCGCCGCATGTTAGGTAAGCAAACACGAGCGCAAACAGTAGTGCGAGGTCGGCAGTTGAAATTGTGTTGACTTGCCGCGGCGATTCCGCGACCGAGCGTTATGTTACGTAGCCGCATGCGACACGAACAATCGGACTAAGCTTTACAAGATCTGAGGGACCTTCATTAGCTTCTGTAGTTTTAATTATTTTAAATTAAAAAAGTAAATTGAAGATCATTCTTCGACGGTATAGTTGTTTACCGTTTGCCTTGTAACATAGAAATGCCAGGTTCGATTTTCGGGCCGAATGAGTAGTAGAGTAGGAGTCTGGATGGTGGAAGGTATTTTAAATTCTTGTGGTTAGCTACCACACTCAATGCCAACCTGCTGCCACAATAGCATTGCTGTGTTCCGGCATTCGTCCAAGTACTCCGGGCGACAACATTTCACTATCTACGCCTTATTGTCACTTAACTTCATGTGTTAATTGACGTCAAGAGATGAAGACAATTTACTATAGACTAAGAAATCATGTAATTAGTTTTAAAGGTCTTCATCACAAGTAAAATACATTTCAATTCATACTACTTTTAGTTTCATACGAAAAAATTTAATCTGTTCTCAGTAATGTGTCGGGAGAGTAGGAGCTCATTTAATTGTGTTTAGAAAGCCGCTAGTCGGATTTCTCCAGCAGCAACTTTGTTCTGTATCACGACAACGATGGACGTTGGGAGCTTATAAAAAATACCATTAATGGACAGAATGTACACTTAGATTATATAAAAAGATCTATAAAGCACTGTCCAATATGTTGAAGTACTATGGACAGTATGTAAACGACCACATAGTCCAAACATTTTTAATATGCGCGAGTTTATAACAAGCGCTTCGTAGTATATTAGCTATGCTCGTACACAAGTCGCGACATTTTGACCTTATGCCGTTAGCTCTAATATATTTCATCATTTCCGTTTTATGTTTTCATAATTATATGCTTATAATGTTTTATTATTTTTTAATGAAATGATAATTGTACCTACAATTTTCGTATGTTAGAACAAGTTAATTTATCTCATTCGATAAATTAACGCGTCACTAAATTGTACTACTATTTAAATTTAAATCTATACCGAAAAATATATTAATAATTTTAAATATAAAAAAGCATGTTCAGAAAGATTATACAGACAATGTTATTCACTCAAATAATAACATCGTCGTAAATATTTCACTGAATGGTCGGTGTTCCGACACGCACTCCACTATGTACATATGGTGCGGTGTCGGATATCGAATTCTAGAGCACGCCTCAAAGTGACATACGAATCGACGGTCCAGTTCTCGGGTCGCGTTGTATAAACGGACTTTTGTTTTCATTCGTAGATAAGTAGATGATGAGACAGAGAGAACTGTACATCGCTACAACACCTATAAAGTTAACCGAATTTGAGGACCTGTGTATCTTTTTATACTATCACTTTTGCGTGAACATTTTTAACTTTAATTAACGGTCTTATTTAATAGTAACAAGCTTCTAGATAATCGGCGATTCAACTATCCCACTACAAAAGCAAATAACACAATAATTTATGTATTTTGTTGAAATTCGGCACAGTTTTATCAAATTAAGGACTTAAGGATTTCGGATCCGATAATATAGCCTTTAATAGCGGGTATTTAGTGCTGGAGTGCGAGACACTAAGACACCCTTGCTAAGCGTTTCGTGTTGGAATGTAGTTAAATATAATAGTGAAATTAAAATTCAGTTAATTTTTAAAAGGCATTAACATTTTTGGTTACTTTTTTATCTTCAAATGCGAATATACTCTATAAGATGTCTAATAGACTACAAACAGTTGTGATATTCCTACTTATTTTCTTACTCTTGTCAAAAATATATAGTTTACAAATATATCACATAACACAACCCTGATTTATGTAGGAAATGAAATTTTAGTGAGGTATTACACCATTTTTACATTTTCTTTGCCAAATGGTGATTTTTTTTTATTAGAAATTTATTTACCGTTAAATAATTACCATTACCTGATTAATAATTGTTAATTAGGTTGGACTTTTTTAATTTTTTTTTTAAAATCCTATGCTCTATATCATGGAAAATACATTAGTTCCCATTATGTTCTAAATAAGGGTTCATATAGCTAATAGATAATATGTATATATATTTTCTAATAGTTTGTTATTATATAGAAACTTTTCTGAAGGAGACTGTCTACTAATTTATAACAAACAATTGTTTATTACACAACAAACAATGTTAAAGACTTCATTTTACAATTAGTGAATGGTAGCAGAACATTTTAATATTCATAATTGTACTAATTATGCTATTTAGTTTTATAAAACACATAAGAAATCATGTTTATTAAGTGATTTATGAAATGAATGCAGTAATCACATAATTTCTCTGATGAAACAATTATATAATCAAACACAATCATACAGTGTTAGTAATTAGATAGAAATATGCTCTATAATAACTTGATTTATAATATTTTTAAAGTACAAATGAGTGATAAGTTTAGAACATAATTTAACAAAATCTATTTAAAACTATGTTAAATGTACAATAAACCTTAATTATTTATAAAAACATTTAACTATTTAGATCATTCTAGATCTAGTATGTGTATACAATTATGATAATAATAAGTAAAACTGTTCATTTGGACTCTTAGTTGTATTAAAAATCAAAACAAGCAACATAAAATGTGTTCAAGCAAAACAAATTCTTTTATACATATGTGCCTGGAGTTGTAAATGCATTACCTTTTACAAGAAAATATATAAACCAGTCATTTTAGTAACATTCTGTGATAATGTCAGAAGATTGTCACACTGTAATGTTTAATTTACTTTTGTACTACAGTATTTATTTACACATTATAAATTTTTTATAGAAATTCTATTATTATAGTCTTCATTTTTTATTATGAATATCATTTATATCAATTTTATTTTTCTCTGTCCTATGAATGTTTAAATAATAAAATTATTATTATATGTTTTTTAAAATATATATGTATTTATTACACTATTGTCAAATATTACATTTCTAGTATTTAATAATTTAGCCGGCTAGATTAGCCGGCCCTCACATCGTTCATTCAATTTAGGAATACATATGATAGTATTAAGAAAATCAGATAAATAAAAAATAAACTTTTTCCCTTGTCAAAAACCACATAGATTACATACACAAATACGTTTTAAGCAACCAAAATAATTCCGGTTCACAACAAGTACAATCACAAACTTACCTTGGAATACAGTTGGAAGGCGTCCTGTCCACTTCCCAGGCGGCAAAAAGTTTCATAGGAACAGGTTTCGATGCGTTAGTCATCTTTTCGGATTTATTTTTCTCCGTCATTTTAAATCGGCACCGAACAACTTACACTAGGTACAACTTTCACAGCACGTTACTAACTGACTGTTATAACCGGCATTGTTATTTAATCACTAAACATAACATTAGAATCATTTTTATAATACCGCTGTTTAAGAACAAAACGAACCGGGAGATAAATATACCGATAACCAGTACACATTCGAAGCGCGCTGAGATTATCGGCAGCGAATAAACAGCACAGCACAGGGCGTTCGATACATTTGACATTTGTGGAAGCAGTGTTACCAAACCACAGACAAAACAGACGAAAAGCTACAAATATTGAGCATTTTTCTGCAATATTTTCTTAATGTTAAATTTATTAAAATAAAATATATGTTTGACGTCTATCAAAATAATTGGCTTAAACAGAATCTGAAACATATTTTACAATTTAGTACTGTGATAGTAATTTTGTAATAATTTCGTTTATAGGTGTGATTATCTGGCAATACAACAGAGACATGACCAGAAGTGATCTGCACATAAAACGAAAATATTTATCTTGTTCGCCAATCACGACAAAGCTACTGAATGTGTGGCAATGAGCGCGATCGTATTAAGCTATTTATTTTCGGGATTTCAAAATCCTTCTCTATTCCTTTCATTTCTTTTATTAGTAATTTTAATAAACCATAAATTCATATGGCTATTCTAAAAATATTTCATAATTATGCTTTTTCCACTACACAATAACTTTTTTTCGACATTTATTTAGTAAAAGTATTTTAAGTTAATATTTGTATAAAATACATAGGGATAAAAGAACATAAATCATATTACTTTTTACGGCTTGTTCCCGAACTAAGTTTCAAAATTCTAACAGTTATCATCTTTATGGGTAAATATTATTATATCCTACAAAACGGGAATAGAATTCAAAAAACCCGTAGCCAGCATTTCATACTCCAAAATAAACAAACTAAGAAATGAAATAAATTGAAATATAATCAAGAAATTTGTATTTCAAACAAAAATATAAAAAGTGTATAATAGATTTATGTTAAACATAATAAAAAATACATCTACCGTATTAGTGTACATACATCTAATGGAATGGCACAATTAATGAAAAGAAAAACAATGAAAACCTTATACAAAACTATTACACAAAATGTTTCTATACTTTATAAACATTGTAAAGTAACAGCATAATTATTGCAGATAACATAATAAGCCAGTAATTATCTAAAAGTATATCCAAAGTGTAATATAATAAGAATGTTTAAAATCAAAAACTGAATAGTGACGAAATGTAAAAGTACATTATTAAATCTCAAAAATATATCTCAAGTTTTACTAAAGCGTTAATGAGTATTTTCGTTGAGTTTTGAACGTGAAAAGTTGATGTGTCGATGTACCAGTCATCCCTTCGTGTGACAGAGGAAACATTACTTGGATTTAATGCAGTTAACTTAGGACTGCTTTTCATGGTAATTTAAAAGATCTGTAATCTTCAATATACTTAATATATGCCAGAGCAATTACCAAGATATAATGGCTAACATAATGTTACTAGCCATCAACAAATACCTATCAGATTATATGAACAGATAGGTGGGAAGATAGTAGTTATGGCGATCTACTAACTATATAAGGGTGTTTATTAATCAAGCGGGCTTGTAAAAACCCTAATACCATCCAAACACCATTTCTATAGGCTCGGGAACAAACCTGGAACCTCTATATTGAACAGCTCAGCCATTGGATCGGTCAAGCAGTTCATCCCCTTACTAACCATTTTAAAATACCATGAAGCATAATCACAAACAAAATGCTAAGTTTGAAGACTTAAAAGCTTATTAAAACTGAAAACTTCAATATCAAATATATACAATCTACTTGTATACTTCACTTTTGTGAAAAATCAAATTAAGCTTAAAAAAGTTATACTTATATCTATGAAGAAAAAATAAATTTCATTTTAACAGAGTTCGTTAAAAATTATTTCATTAATCAAAATAATGTACTATTTTTAAAAACATTTGTAAAAGGAAGTTTTTTTGGCCAAGAGGAAGTTTTTATGTTCTTCACTACAGTCCTGGTTACAACGAGAAATTCGGCTTTAAGCTTCTATTTCCTTCGACTTTAGGGTTTACAGGTTTTATTTGTCCATAGCTGTGTTAAGTAGGAAGACTTTTCACTTTGCAACTTCCGGTGGGCAATCTGGTTGAGAAGATGGATGGGCTGCACGGAACGCTGGATGATTTTCTAACTCCCTATCAATGCGTAGTATTATCGGGAATGGACGTAGATCTACATGGAATCTGTGAATTATTTGTGATAAAATTGTATTAATAACATAAGCGCAAGCATTAAATTAATCTAAAATTAGCATTTACAAATACACGATTTTATCAGACTTTATTATAAATGTAAACACTTTAATGGCCACACATTTATGGTTAAAGATATAGTCATGAAAGGTAAAAGGACCAATTAATTTTAATATGTTATCAGTTTGTTTTACTGGACAAGATAAGATTAAGGATAAATTATGTGCTAACAAAATAAATAAATTTACCTTCTAGCATTAAACACTTGCGGTACTAAACAACAGTCGGCCAATGTGATCTCATCGCCCACGCAATATTTGCCAGCAGAGGCAGAGAGAAGTTTCTCTACTGCTCGGAAACCTCTCATTATCCAATGCTGCGCCCATTCCTTTTTCTTTTCTTCCCCTACATATATCAGCACTATTAGGTTTTGTAAGGGTTGTATACCTGATGATATAACCTGGGAAAAATATTTAAATACCATCTGTAATGCTGTTTGTATCAAAACTATTGCATGAATAATTTGAGTTGATAAAATTAAATCAAGTATAGAATATGGAAATGGAATTTTTTGGCTGTCAATTACTAGATAATTGTTTAACAACAGCATTTTAAAGTATAATGCAACAGTTACTTCTTACCTCACAAATTTCACGGACTTTGGCACGCTTGAAGCAATCTTGTGGCATGAGAGGTCTCTGTGGTCTTGTTTCTTCTAGATAATGCATTATACTGAGAGATTCAATTATTATATGACCATCTGGAATATTATTATTGAAAATAATAAATACATTTTTCATCATAGACTTCTAAAACGTAAGGCAGGAAATGTAACACAAATATTGTTATACATCATCATATTATATTATAAAAAAATCATTTGGCTAAATGTTTGTTAAGATTTTAGTTTGTTATTGTACATTTTAAATTTCTCTTAATTATCTAGCAAGAAACCTAAAATCTCACAAACTTCTTTTTTGAAGACTTGTAAATATTTTTATGAAAGTATTTTGAATTAGTCAATCAATAAATGTAATAAATTTGTATATTTTTCATTCAATATTCATAATAAATTTTTGTGACATAAATTTAAGACTTTACCAATGCTTAGTGAAGGTACTTGCTCCATTGGATTAACTTCTCTATATTCATTGCAGTGCTGCTCGCCACCCCCTTTAATGAGACTTACTGCTTTAATGTCATATGGAATCTCCTTGAGGTTGAGAGCAATTCTTACCCTCCATGAACAAGAGCTACGCCAGTATGAGTATAGCACTGGCTGAAATGGAGTATTTAAAAAAAAATAAAAAGATTTTTAACAAAGCAGGCACATGCAATAAAAATTATCATCTCATAAACCAACAATCTTCAAACAGTACATGATATGTAAAGGCTTGATAGTGTACTTCATTTATACACAAAAATTCAATTTATTTTTCAATGCATTTCGAATCATTCATGTAAGTTTTCTATTTCTTCTCCCACTCATATTTTAAAATGTTAAAAAAGAACACGCTCTTGGTTTGCTTAATCAATAATTATAGTATCACACAATAGGTTTGACTGCCATTAGGGTGTGGTGATTTATCGTAACCCTTATAACACTAGGGTCCCAAGTTTGATTTCACATGCCACAAGTTGTGGTTTCTGGGTAGTGGTAAAATTTTTCAAATCCGCTGTTGCAATGACAGCATTGATCTGTTTTGGGAGTCATGCATATGAGAGCCTGAAGTATTTTTCGCCATTCACAGCCTCATTATCACTTAAGATAAGGTGAATTAAATGTCAAGTGTTATTAGATAATTAATTAAAAAAAATTGTTTTCTTTTTCTTGGTGCTTGTTATATATAAGTCAAAAATACAAGGTGCAAAATTTTAACATCTCTGTACTTAAGATTTTAAACTTAAATTTTAATATCTTAATAGCTTCCCTTAAGGAATTAAAAAAAAATATCTTTGCTTCTAGAATTTATTGTGACCCCCTGGAGGGACCTAATCAACTAAATACTCATTTTTATCAATGTAAGAAACCAACTCGTTGACCACACCTCAATTTACATATTTTTCTATTGTAAAATACCATGGTAAATATTGCAAGTTCCACAAATAAATAAATATCTGTAATATTTTTGAATAATAACAGATATATTTTCCAATATAAATATTTAGATAGCACAACCGCTGAGAGGTATTTGAAATTAGGGAAAAATATACAAAACAATGTGGAGGAGGGCATATATCATGACTAGAATCAGCAAACCACATGTTCTATAAATTTTTCTAATTATATTTATTATTTTAATAATGACATATAAATGTTTTATATATTAAATAAGAAATGTTTTGGAAAGTTGTACCTTTTGTGTAGTATCTTCTTCACTCATAGCTAAAATTTTACGAAACTTCTTAATTAAATAAAGTTTTTCAAATGATCGCTCTCCTATTTATTGCGAATAATAAGTCTACAAGTTACTTGAAAAACCGGTATGTAAATAAATAACAAACCAGTTGCGTATAGCTTACCTTAGCCATGGCTATGTTTCCGTTGTATTTAGAGTAGAAAGAAATTTTGGCGGCTTGTATAAACAATGGTTAAAATATAAATGTATATTTAAATATGTTCCACAAAACAAGCTACTTATATTTGATTAACAAAATGCCGTTGTGTTAAATTGAGTAAAGTTACATTTAATCCTTTGTTTATGTAAAATAATCTGTTGTAAACGTATGTAACATATATCATAAAGTCTTCTTATTTTTTAAAATCTGAAAAATGAAATTGCTGAAGGCGTATCTGAAATGGCCTTGAAGTTTGACATTTCGATTGGATACCTCATTAAATGTTTGAGGAGCGATTTTTATTTACTTGAAAATTAATATAGTTCCCTTATTAATTTTCTATCTTAATTAAAAAAAAATGTTATTATAAATAAATACTTCGAAGATTGTATATATCTGTAAAATATGTATTAGATTTTCTAATAAAATATTAAAATATAAACTATCTTCTGTCAGTTGTAACAGGAACGTATATCTCAAAATTTTAAGACGCGGTTAAACACAAAGTAATTTTCAATTTTTAAATTTCTGTATAAGTAAATGGGATTATTAAGGCCCAGGCCTTATTATATTTAAGCTTGAATGTTTAGTAAGCGTCCTAATAACGACATGCGATAGGTTTATAAATGCGATAAATAATTATCTAAATTTATATAGCATTATTATAATGACTACTGAAGTAGTTTCAACTTTTTTTACTGCAACATATGATAAAGAGGAAAGTGTTGTAGATAAAAATGTTAGCGATTTGTTTCTCGATATAATTGACGAACTTAACAACAAACTTGAAACATTTCAATTCCCAACTGCTATAAAATGCATTTATAATCCTACAATATACGCAAGAAATACGTTTGAAAAATATGTTCGCAAATATTGCAATACAGCAAAACCTATTATGTATTTTGGTATGAATCCAGGACCGTTTGGAATGTCGCAAACTGGAGTAAGTATGGATTGAAATTTTGACCATACATATCCAATGGCCTAATTTTTATGAAATTGTATTAAAGATATGTACTGAAAATAATTAAATTTGTAGGTTCCTTTTGGTGAAGTAAGCTCAGTAAGAGATTGGTTGGAAATAAAGGGACCTGTTGGGAGACCTCCTATAGAAGTAGCAACCCGACCTGTTAAAGGTTTTGAATGTACTAGAACTGAGGTGAATTATAATTTGATTTTAGTGTACAATAGACTATTACAGTACAGTTTTAATGATATTACTAAAATTTACTTGATTTTTAAATTTTCTGACAAAGATTCTAATTATTATTTTGTGAACATCTTGATGAAATATAAGCTATTTTTTGAACAAGGAATAAAATGTTTTCTGTACACCAAAAAGTTTTTCAGCAATGGTAGACATTAATAAAAAAATCAGATGCAACATGGTAATAGTGGGACCCACTAAAATTTTAGAAGACAAGCATAACACAATTTCCATGGCACCCACGATACCAGGGCTGGGTTTACAACAGCAATCAGTAAATTTTATTTAACAATATAACATTGCAGATAAGTGGCAAGAGATTTTGGGGCTTGCTTAAAGAAATTTGTGGTACTCCGGAGAGATTTTTTGATACAAGTTTTGTTTACAACTACTTAAACCAGCAATGGATGAAAAGCAATGGCTGCAATCTAACTCCTGGAGATTTCAAAGTAATTAAAACATTTATGTTATAGATAGAACATTGAACCTTCAAGTAAGTAGCAAATAGGATCAGTGATTTTAGTGTTAGTGCTTTAACAAGTAACTTGTACTTATAACTGAATCCCCAAGTGGCTTAGTGGTTTATTGCTTGCCTTATAGCAAAGATCCCAGGTTTGTTTTTGCAGCCACATATGTGGTAGATTCTGTTGACAATTTGAGTTTTTTGAACCCACCTGGTTTAGTTCTAACCTTCATTGACAATTGATTATAAGAGAAAAATTAAGGAAAAAAACTATTAAATAAAATTAATTCCAACTAGGGCAAAGTAATGTTAGTATACCTATCTTCTAATAATTTAAAAATATTAAATAAATAGTAAAAAGAAATATTGCTTGTATAAAACACTTAGGTGACTATTCAGGTAAATCTACTTATTTTATGAGGTGAAAATTGTACAGTTTCTGGTGTGTGCGGTATGTGAAGTTTTGATTCATTTATCTGTGTCCAGGTTCTGTATTTTTTATTTTCCATCCATTACAGTCCAATTTGACTTTAACAATGATACATTAACTCTAATCAGTTTTGTTACAAGTGTCTTACAGACAGCATAAATAGAATTTATGTATAGATCAAGATTCTAAAATTGTATATGTGAATATAATATATATATAGACATCTAGAAAAATGATTACCCCCTCGCATTTAAAGATGTCGCGCGAAATATTGTGATGACTGAGAGGCACCACTCGAGTGTAAAGGGTTACTATGAAACTTACTTTTCAGGTATCAGAGATGAAAGCATTATATGAAATTTGTGATCCGATTTTCATAAAAGTTTTGGAACTTTTTGATGTCCAAACAGTAGTTGCTGTGGGCAAGTTTTGTGAAGTGAGAGCACAGAAAGCTATTGAAGAATATCTTCCTTCAAAATCTAACACTATCAAGGTAAATATGACAATTGTTTTATCAAAACTATAAAGAGCCTACAAGAATCCTTAAAACAAATGAACATTTATTTTTAATTTTTTATTTACGAACAACCCATTGTTGGGTTATTGTTACTTTTTTTTTAATTTCGTGTTTAGTTTTCAGATTTAAAGTTTTATTTTCAAATTTCTCATTTTCGATGAATTTTATTTTATTTGAAGGTGCTGTATCTACCACATCCAAGTCCCCGTACAGTAAATAATAACGACTGGGATAAAAAAGCAATCGAATATCTGAAGAAATATGATCTTTTGAAATATTATACCGATTAGTATTTATGGACATGGTCTTGAGTGTAAATTTAAAATTATTGTTAATGATGTCATAGACACTGGTATGTTTTATATTGCTATTCATCTTAATTGTTCAGTAGATAAATTGATGTTGTATTTATATCATCAAAATTCCAATGTAAATAACAATTACTACAACAGGCTGTATCTTACAATATTGATTATTATTGTTATAATAGTCTTAAAAATGTTTCTAAATTACAATCGAAATAGTCCATACAATGTACGTACAATGCAATAGTTTATAAAGTTTTTGTAAAATATTTTTTATGTTAGTGACTGTGCTCAGAAAAAGAATTCTCTTTTTTTATAAAAAAAAAAACTATAAATTTGGTTATTGTTAATCTGGAAAACAATGTTAAATGTAAGAAATTATTTTTAAATGCTTAAAATGATATTTCGTAACAGGTTTCTTTTGAAGTGCTTAAGTTCTGGAACATTATTTTAAGTTTGTACTGATTTCGATACACTGTAGGTTTCTAATATTTTTTAAAATTAAAATTTTCACTTCGTCTTTTAACTTTTGTTTTTTTGTTATTACCAAAATTCTAATTTAAAATGTGTCTGCCTTCTCTTAAGAAACAAATGTCGCTCAGAAAAACATCAAACCTAAGATAAGGCAGCATGGCCTTAGAACCTTAACCTGTCTCGTCAAGTCATGAATCAGAAAAAAATAAACTTATCAATATAACCAATAAAGTTCAGAAATATATTGGCCTTATGTATATTTAATAACCCAAAATGGGGAAAAAACATAAGAAAGGTATCAAAGCTAATGTTTTTAAGGTAGCTGGAGCGAAAAGTTTGAAAAAAACGAAAGCTAGACCTGTAAACTTAGGGTTAAAAAATGTAAGTATATCACATTGTATTATTTTATAGTAAATATAAATATGTTGGCTTAAATTATGAGACCAGACCATTAATGATTGATAAGATAATGGAATAAATCAAAACTAACAAAGTTATTTTTCCTATAGTTGTACAGTATTATTGTTTTGTAAGTGATGTATTTAATTTCTTACCTTTAATTTTTATAGATGAAACAAAAAATTGGTGAAATCGATAAACAATTTTTGGAAATTAAAAAAAATACAGATTATAACCAAGCAAAACCAATAAATAATATAACAGCTCCACAAAAACGACCCGACAAAATTGTTACAAAGGAAGATGTCGCAGAAACTGCTGCAAATATTGTAAAAATGGATTTGTAGGTTCAGTTAATAATAAATGTGTTATATGCTTGTTTTTTTTTTTTAATATAAGAAGAGTACGCTAATAAGAGAGTGGTTCACCTATTTTTAGTATTTAATTTCTCTTAATTTAAAATTATAATTAATATATTTTCTAACTTTGTCAAGACTTAATTATCACACATAAGTATTATGACAATTCTCTATACTAAGTTATGTTAATTCATAATACTAGGAGATGTACAATAAGTTTAAGATTACATTAATATCTGAAGTATAAAAAAAATAACCTCTTTACAGACAATTTTTAATCAACAAAAGTGAAAAATAAGTAAATTTTAAATATAAAATAATATATTAATAGGTTAATTTAATTTCCATCAGTGTTCAAGTAACGGATGGTAGACATTAAAATATATGTTAGATTTTCATCTACATATTAATGTCAAATAACTGTAAATGCAAAAATATATGGCTAAGGGCATGAAGAGGTTAATGATTGTTGAAGCTTCAAAATTTTTAACTATTATTTTTTGTCATCAGTTATGGGCTAATACTTAACTTATATTTCATCTGATAACAAGTAACAATTAGACTGTTGATGGTGAAATGTGTTCATCTAGAATACTTCTGGCTTTCACACATATGACTGCCGGAACATAGCAATATCGTTATAGTAGTAGATTAATCCACCTGGTGTTATAAAAACAAAACCCCATCCAAATTCCACTACTGTGGCCTGGGACCTGCACGATACATAGCAAGGAGGTAAAACATTGAGTTACAAAGGCATACTTATGGTACAGTGATTTACCCCTTTCCTTTTAACTCGAAGATCTCGGGCTTCCCGGGCCACAGGAGTAGTGGTAGGGTTTTTCAAACCTAGCTTGCTGCCACCCTCAATGTCAATTTGCCGCCGTAATAGCATTGTTGTATTCTGGCAGTCATACATGTGAGCTACTAGTATCCTGAGTGAAAAATATTAACTATCTATGGCCTTATTGTCACTTATCATCAGGTGAAATCGAGAGCAAGTGTTAGCCCATAACAAAAATAATATATAATATGTTTTAATTGTAAGCCACTTTCTTCGCAGGCCACTAATTTACGTTACATTATGGTGTTTATTTATGAGCTAAACAATAATATTCAAAAGGTATGGAGGTGGTGTATCAAGTTGATGAGGATTCTTTAAATAATCACGTTTTTTATGCAAATCACTGAATTTTGTTTACACATTCTTAAGCTAAAAATAACATGAGAGGAATGTTTGAATTGAATATGTAGGATACTAAAGTAAAATACGTTCTAATAAAACTAATATCTTGGTATAAACTAAAATATTATAGCATTTCAAAAACAAAATTGAAGAAAATATTTTCTTCTCGGTGTTACCAGGTTAAATGCATTTTGTAAAAAAAACAACACTAAGTTATTATGTCTTTTATTGTTAAATACAAAAACCATTTAAATAAAATTAATATTACAAATGAAACAAATCAATATTGTTAAATATTATCATGTAATTTGTTACAATAGACTAGATAAAAGTGCTTATTTAAAAAATCTATGGTTTCTCTCATTGACACGTAATTTAATTACGTTCAGGAAAGTAATAAATTTAACAAACAATAAATAGTAAACCACCCTTCATATTAATACATGGGACTCGGAATGGTTACTATGCTAAAACACGTAAAAAAAGAAAATGCTAAAAGGAAAGTTTACTTGTCACAATAGATCATGTTTAAAAGTATACTGATTTTTGCAGTAAATATCACTGCTTAATGAATAAAAACAGTAAAATTTAAATGATTTGATTGTTATAATTTGTAAAATGAAATCTGATACAGTTTGTTTTATACTGAACATAGAATTGCAATTTACTTTCGATCTTTATTATTTCGTTGATATTAATTTGAATCTGTCATAATTTCAAACTTTATGGTAATATAAATCGGTTTTTCTTATTCCTCATCCGTAACATCTGGCTCTGCTTTTTCATCTTCACTGATTTCCGCTACAGCGTCGGATTGTTCCGCGACTGCGGCAACGTCAGGGATAATTTCTGGACTTTCTGGCTCTTCTATTATAGGTTGTGATTCTGCCTCTGGTATCTCACTGTTGAATGATTAATTCATTTATTGCTGCTGCTGCTGCGCTGAGTTCGAAGAAGTTTGCGCTGTTAGTCTTTTTGACGGCTATTACAGCTTTATCTGATATTGGCTCACGCATCCAGTGATCCGTGAGCTCAGTTCAATTGATTTATTATTTTGTTCGTCAAAAATAAATAATTTGAATTAAGAATGTACTGTACGTAGTTAATTTTTACTTATTATTTGGTTCACTTTTTACAGACATAAAATTCCAAAACCAAGAAAAAGTGGAATTATAATTAAAATGTATAGATATATCTTAATCAATGGCATAATGGCCTAAAAGGCAATAAGTAACGATTTTGATCCAATTTTTTTTTGTTGGAAAGTTAGCCTGTATAATGTTCTTAGATATATTTATAGTAAGTAGTATGAACATGTTACTTTAATCATATGCCGTTTATAGATTATAATTTTCATTTAGAATTGCACATTGTAGATTTTTATAGGCACCTATCCGGATTGTTTTAAGTTTTAATTCAATATCGTGTACATAATTGATTAGAAAATTAATGAAGTATTGTTTACTTTATTTCGACTTCAGCCACGTTCTCACTAGTGGAACCACTGTGTGATAATTCTTCAAGGCGCTGTGCAGCAAGCTCCGATTCTTGTCTAGCAATTTCGGCTAGTTCAGCAGCCTGCAAAATGTACGTTATATATTAAATACGAAGACGATTGGATATAAATAAAAGATTTATATTTAATAAAGATTATTAATTCATCCTGAACAATACCCACATACATAATTTTAAATTTTCGTAAAACAGGTAACCACATCGAAATATTTGTTTGAGTTAATTTGATTATAAACTCGATCTTTAAAATTACAATTAAATAAAAACCCCTTCTTATTTGGTACTCAAATTAAAAATTAATTAGATGTTGCTTCTTGGGTTGATGGCAACAATCTGCCTTCGGAGATACGAGCAACTGTAAACAAAGCATCTTTCAAATTATTGCGTAAGAATCACTTCCTGTCGCTAGTGTAAAATGTTTATTCTTTCTTTAGCTTATTACATTTATTACATATAATATCTATGTATTATATGAACAAATACATTTTAAGACTGTATATAAATGACGTATGTATTACGTCTTAAAGTATTATTTAAAAAAAAAAATATATTTTTTTATATCTCATATAGCACCTTTACTTAAATCTCTGTTTATATTTATTATTATAACTGTTTAATATTAAAATATTTGTTTTCGTTATAGAAAATTGTACCTGTCTTGCTAATTCCGCTTCACGTTCTTCTTGAGCTTGTTTTTCCAACTCTTCTAAGCGCGCCAATTCCTCTTGCCTTCTTTGTTCCGCTAAGCGTTCTTCCTCAATTCTTGCTTCCTCAGCCAACCGCACTTCTTCTGCTAACCTGGCTTCTTCAGCCAACTTGGCTTCTTCCGCCAACTTAGCTTCTTCTGCAAGCCTTGCTTCTTCAGCCAATCTAACTTCTTCTGCCAATCTAGCCTCCTCCGCGAGCCTTGCTTCTTCCGCCAGCCTTGCTTCTTCGGCTTTCCTAGCTATTTCTGCTAATCTAGCTTCTTCAGCTAGCCTAGCTTCTTCAGCTAGCCTAGCTTCTTCCGCTTTTTTGGCTTCTTCTGCAGCTCTTCTTGCTTCAGCTTTTTTAGCTTCTTCTTCAGCTTTACGAGCCTCTTCTTCGGCTTTACGTTTCGCTTCTTCAGCTTTGCGCGCTTCTTCCTCCGCCCTCTTCTTCTCTGCAGCCTCCCTTTCAGCCTAAAAAATATTTGGTATTATTTATTGTAAATTCAAAATTTACTTAAGAAATACGAATTAAAAATATAGCAATGAAATTTACCTGCGCCTTTCGTTCTGCTTCACGTTTGGCTTCTTCTTTCAGAGCCCTGTAAAATGATTGTTTATAATAATTTAGATAAACGAAATATTACAGTTAAATGTAATAATAAAAACAATCTATATTACTGTGTCATGTACTGATTTTAACTATGAAAATTAGAACTCTCACTTTTCTTCAGCAGCACGAGCTTCTTCTTGCCTTTTCTTTTTGATTTCAGCTAAATCCGCTGCTGGGGCGAGAACAGGCTCCGCTGTGGTTGCCCGGAAACGAGCGGCACGCTCTGCTTTCGCCGCTTTTAGCTCTAGCTCCGGGTCTTCCATCATCGACGGCGCCTGGAACTTGCGGCTTGGCCTCCACGGGAGTAGCTTCACTGCACGGCAGCCAATGTTATACATGTCCAGTATAACAATGACCATCGGAGAAATCACCAAGATTGTTTTAATTTGATAATGCTCGCAACTTCTTGGTTATTAATGCCAAAAGTCATCGGTAACAGACAGTAAGCGTATGTCACACTATGGTCGCTCATGAATATGGTTAGCCGAAACACCAGCTTCTGATGCACAATGACAAAAATTTAGATGCGCTTTTCGCTTTATGATATTTTTTCTAAGTGCTTCATGCTGCGGAGCGTGAATGTGTTTGGCATACGCTGCGTTTTGTGTACACACGGGCAACTTGGATGAAATGATTTTAGAAAAATGGACATTGATACAAACATACTGTTGTTTTAAAAGTGATAAACGAAATTTAATGTAATTTGACCCTTATACATATATATTTGTTCTTAATTCATATTTCATGATAAAATGCTTAGAGTAACATTTACATAACGTTTAGTTATACTTAGTTAAGACGGCATAGCGTTAGCAAGCGTGGATTTTCAAGCGTGAAAACGGGAATCACCATGCAATGTAATTAAAACAAATAATAATGTGACAAATAATTTATTGTTAAAATCAGTTCTGTTAAATGAAAAGGAGATGTTTAATTACCGACAGTATGGTGGTCGAACCGCATTGTCACGGCGAACACAATGAGAGAAACACACGTCATCGCTCATATAAAACTTATAAAAATATTACAACTCGTAAATTGGTAAAAAAATATATGATCTGGGTTAGTCGGAGGGTGTTATACCGAGATCAGAGATCGCGAAGTCGGTCCTTAGGCGTAGCTAGGGGTTTTAAAGCGAACTCGAGTCTGACTGGATTAGCGCTTAATCCTCTGCATAATTTTGTCTATCCGTAGTCCATACAATTTTCTTATCCAATAGGAGACATTTAATGTAATAAAATTTTCTACTATGAATAAAACATGTTATTCGCAGATACAAAAGATATTAATCATACGACCTTTTTAATCTGAATATAATTTTGACATGTGTCAAAATTAAATTTTTAATTCTCGAGGAAAAATTGTTAGCAGTGACTACGTCAATGTCGGCTATTAGGATGCCAAATAGCGTGGACTATATGGTGACAACATAGATAGGTAGTCCCTAGTGATGTGCGTTTCCCCTAGCTACGGCCCACTCGAGTTCGCGGCCGAGCTACGCGCACTCCGCCGCCGACGGCTGTTCCTGCGCGCCGCCCGCTGCAAGAGACACCACACGCAGTGTTAGGTAACTTTTATTTGTAATTTTATTTTATTCACCGCTTGCTTTTAATGCGCCGACAGCTTCGGAGCGAATAAGCGAATTTTAGAAAAACCATATGGCCGAATAAGTAAACCTCGCGTTTGAATTTGAAAGAAGAACATGTATGTTGTTGGCAGTGTAAGAAGCTTAGTTTTTTTTAATTTCCTTTACAATGGAAAGCATTGTCTACGTGTGGATACTCTGAGATTCATCTAATGTATACCTAGACAGCTTCAAGGTTGCTTTTGTTTATTTATAAAAGTTTTATAGACAAATGAAGTAACATTGACAGTTACATTAAAAAAATGTATGATATTTGAACGTATTATTCACAAACTCTTAGTTCACGTTCAATAAAATGACATTTGTCGGATGATGGAAAATCAAGATAATACGTGTGCTATCTATAAACCACTAAGGAATTATATACACGGTGTTTGACTTTTGGTTTACTTACAGGGCCCTAGTTATTTATGTTTTGTTCTTTTATAGAATTATGCGTTGGGCGAAGCGAGTACTAGCTACGACTACAGTCCAATGTACCTGTGGCTTTGTCGCCCGCCAAGCCGGCGGCGGCGAGCCTATTCTTCGCGTAAAACGAGAGCAGGTTTACGTCGTCCCTGATGCTTAGCTCCTTGTAGAGCGGCCGACGGTTGGAGAAGGCCTTATTGCCCGAGTAGTGCACGCACGCGAGGTGACCACGCCCTGGGGAACACCTCGTGGTTACAGGGGCAAGCTGGAACTAGCTGTTAGTCCGGACGTATACGGAGGCAAAGGGAACCAAAGGTTAACATTCAGTAAGTTAGGTTACGTGTACAGCCGGTGCAACCTTCCGCGATACCTGAGAACTTCTTGGCGGGTTCGTTGTAGTAGGAGATGCTGTTTATGTGGTCGGCGACGCTGCGCAGCGGCAGCAGGAGCTTCGCCACGTACGCATCGTTGCTGTAGCGGTACGGGATCGGTTCGCCATATGAGTACCTTAAAAGTTGTTTCTGGGTCATTTTCGTTTCTCAATTCGATCTATAACAATCTAACGTTACTTAATATGTGCCACGTTACGGTAATGAAATAATTTAAGAGATAAAATATTAATTTTCAAAACTCTAACTTACTTATAGATTATTTAAAATTACATTAAAATGATAAGGGATTTTGTATTTTTTTTAACGAAACACTTTTTCTAGAATCTTTATGTTTAAATTATTATTTTGCTAACAATATACATTCGAGGAAATGCTCTAATAATGTTTTTAAGTTACGAAACATGTTCGAAAGAATTGTAGACAAACATGAGCTGGCATTTAACCAGTCTATAATTAAAACGTTGTGTACAACATTTGCTCATACGTACAAGATGGCGCACGTTTGGCTGGGAAGCTTACACCCACGTGCTATATTTACTTTTAAGTATTCTCATTCCACCGGTAGTCACACTTTAAAATTATTTACCAGTGTTACAATATGTATTTGTATCAAATTAGAGGAAACGTTAGACATATAAACCTTTGAGAATTACGTTTTATATGTAACGATTTTGATTTTGTTCAATATACGCTCACAATTTTTTCTAGAACATTTATTTATCTATGGTTAGGTTTAATTACATTATTTATTATCTACTTTGAAATTTTAGTATATGGAATGGCATACTATAATAAGAATATACATATGTACCACATTTATATGTAAATGTTTTAATAAGAATTTATTTTTTAGTTAACATGTTACATAGTATATATATTATGTACACTCTACAATTATTTATCTATGCCCCAGCTGATATGTTTCGTCAATGTCAATACCGGGTCGTTGCATCAACGTCTTGTTTATTTTCATCCCGTCACATCAACCCAAAATAGTTTTGAATTATTAATAGAAAATTAAGACATCCGCTAACCCTGAATGAGAGAGCACCACAGATTACTTTACATAAATTTAGGTCAAGGTAAATTCAATGTAGACTTCAAGTGTGATATGAAATAACAATTTTAGTATTAAATAATTCTAAATATATTTTGTTTTTTTCATCGAAGTTTATAAATAATAATTATAATATAATTTAACGAAATTGTTGTAGTTTTATAATTAAGGTATCTTATAATATTATTTCATTGGATTAATTGGTTTGTCTGGAATAGTCACTTTGTACAATGCAAATAAATAGTGCTAATGAAAACTACTCAAATGTACAATAATATTCCGAGGTCACATAAAAAATGCTCCAAGATTTACAATACAACAAACTTCACCGTCAGATTTCTATATATATATATAACTTAATGGCGAAATTATAAAATAAATTCATAAACAAACGAGAATTACACGCAAATCTGCAATTTGTTCTAAATATTAATGCGCTACGCCATTGTCGATGGCTAACTTAGCGATCATCGTTCTTTTTATTTTTGAATTGAGAGGTTTTGAATCGTTGACAGATATCCTGGCTTTTGGGGGTGAAGACTGGCTTAAGTGGCACCAGGCCGGACTAAGTTACTCCGCCACGGACCCCCAACGAATAAAAGAGTGAAACCCAGTTGTTCTAAACTATTCCTCCGAAGCGCAGTAACGCGGAGAACCTAATTTCGATTTCCCTTCCACAGTGGTAGTGGAGTCTGAATAGCGGAAAGGTTTTTCTCTCCCTTCTTTCTAGCAACTACCCTTAATGTCAATTTGCCGCCAAAAAGCAATGCTGTTAGCATTTTTCTGGCAGTCATACATGTGACAGCCAGAATTATTTTCCGCGAACACACTAAACCATCTCATTGCCACATCAGGTAACATCGAAGTCAAGCATCATAACCGATAGAAAGATTTGAATATATTTTTTTCTCATATATGTGACAGCCAGATGTATTCTGGGCGAATACGCTTCTTAGGACGCCTTGTTGTTTATCATCAGGTGAAATTGAGGCCAAGTGTTAGCCTATAATCGATAAATATAGAGTTAAATACATAAAGTGTTAGCTTACGAGTAGATGGTGTCGAGCGGCGCGAGCGACTTGGCGCGCGGCACAACTGAGCGCGCGCGGTGTATCAGCGCGGCCGTGTCGGCGCGGATGCGGCGCGTCTCGTCCTCGAACAGCTGTCCGTACATGTCGCTCACATTACAGCGGAATGGAAGTCACACACAACCGAGCTATGAGTAGTTTTTACGAGTATATCGCGGCGATATTTAGTGGATAGTGATAAAAAAATAATGATGGACTAGTGAGGGTAGGAACTAAAATCTTGATGCGATGTTTAGCTTCGCCGGTCTACCTTGCGACCACGGCCGATGCATCCGTATTGAAAATGCCAACTTTACATAAGCAAAAACTCAAAAATATACAAGTGGAAAATTGATTATAAATGTAACAGAGCTTATGAGCGGATGTAAATCAATTATTTAATTTTTTTTTCATATTGAGGTTTTAAATTTCATTTTATACATTTTTTAGACATTCATTAGGAGAATTAGTCTTTGTAATAAAAAAAAAACAGTAAACAAATTCGCAAGCAAATTGAAAACGAAACTAACTAGTTTAAAACCTACATTTTCCATCCTTAAGGTTGAATTTTTTTTTTACATTTAAATAAGATCCGACATCTACATGTAAAAGAGGGATCAAAATTAGAGGACTCGGTAAGAAAGAACCTCCTTAATCGGTAAGAAATCGGTGAAGAGTATATAATATATTGTGACGGAAGTGGATGCAACCTTCGTTGATTCGGAGCGGAAGAAGTCGTCGACGGCGGAGACCGCGAGCGCGGGGCGGCGGCGGTGCGCGATGCGGTCCAGCTCGCGCAGCACCACCGAGGGGCGCACGCGCACGCGCACTACGTGGTGCGGCGCTTCCGGATACGCGACGAGCCGGGTGAGCGCGCGCGGCTGCGGCCGGTAGATCAACTCGGCCTGGAAAAAATCGACCCGCCATTTAACTTTTAACCGTGTGTCGTGTAAGGAACTTGCACCTAATTGAGTCTCATCCGCGACTAAGGTCGCGTGCATGAAAAGAGAAAATTCTCTACGCGCACAACACGCGCTTGACCGTAGAATTGCGATATTGAATGTATAAATACTAAAAAAATAGCCAAATGCGAGTCGAACACGCACCGCGAGCGGTTCTGTCTTTATAAAAGCCAATAAACTCAGTTTTTTTTTTTGTAAACATTATTATGTATTTTCTTGTTTTATTTGTTATTGAAGCGGCAATAGAAATACACAACATGTGAAATATTCAACTTATTACGGTTCATTAGATAGAGAAAAGGTTACATCTATCATTCCAAAGGAATCAAAGATTTTCTTGCTATAAAAATATCTTAAATATTAACAACCACTTAATAACTTTAAAATAGTTAACTGATTGGGGTGATCTTAAAATACATCTACCTATTAAATGATGCGATAACATACATGTATATGGTATGCGCTTGCAAGTTGTCAAAGCCAAGCTTTCCAGCAGGTATAATATTTTTTTTTTATTTACTCTAGGTCAGTGCTTGACCACAGTTATCATTTGATGTTCAGTGGTGCGCACTATCCCAGTGTAAAAGTTTCGTAATTTTAAAACTATACGGTAATTAGTTAGAATATGTTGCAAACACTAATAAATGTTTCTAAAACAAGGTACATGCTTACGAAGCTAGAAAACACGAATGGGTCGTTATGTATAAACTATATATATGTTTTAATCTAATGACTGTATATATGAATATGTCAGTAATGTTTACAGCAACAAATTACAATTAATGATTACTATGGGGATGTAATAATCATTAGGTATAATCCCAATAACTAATGGAGTCTCCGAAGTGAGGAACTGAAAATCATGCTCGTACGGTTTCGTGCGCTAGTCGTTTGGTAAATACTTAACAATACCGCCTTTAATCATCCAAGCAAGTTTTCCTTGTTAGGAGATTGATGGATACATGAAAGCAATCAAAAAGCTAGGCGATATTTCTGCTAATATTTACATTTGAAAGAATATGATAGTTTTTTTATTGATTTTTATCGGTTAATCATAATAAAGGCAATGGCGAGAAACCTATATTTAAAATTAGGTAACAGGAAGTTGCATGTAAGTGCACTGTGATCTTTTCGTCGTGACAAAAGAACAAATCGAAGCCAGATAGTCGTAGAATGTGACAGCGCGCCAAATCGGTGTATGAGGGACTTTATTACACTTATCAATAGAACACTGACTCATACTATCCGTCCGTGTAAAATTAGATGAAATAATTGCGTGCTAACTCTCTGCGTAGTTGAAAAGCTCAGTTTTTTTTTTATTACGTGATATCCATGTGCAAATATATTCAGCTGCCAGCATTACGTTGTGAAAACATTTATTTTATAATGTTCTTAATGTTGGCACCCTGTGATAACACATCAAAAGTAATAGTGTTTAAACCGTCAAAAATATACGCGGTTTGTGATTTTGAAGTTTATTAATTTTTAATTTCTCGAACTAAATATAAATCGACCTTATGATTACAGGAATAAAAACCAGTCAATGCCGTTTAAAATTTTGTCTAATGATGCTTAATTTATGAATTGAACTGAACTTTTGTTGAATCCATCAATTAAGATAAGCACCCTAGAGCTTTTAAACAATAAAGTGCAACGGGGACGTAAGAAAAATCTATAAAAATGTAAAATTAGTCTTCAAATGATTTGATACTTTTTTAATGATATCCTAAAAACGTTCAAAACTGAGTCTCCTTTAAGAAGAAACCTAGATAATTATTGATTTTGTCGTTTGCGAACACAATTATAGACATATATTTTAAAATTATAACGTCACTTTTAGCATGATAGATTGTTAAAATGTGAATGCAGTAACATCAGCAGGTGTCGTTATGATGTGTCTAGTGACGCCTGCTGTGTAAATATATAATTTAAACATTTTAACTATTGTAAAGAGACTATAGAAAAGCAACCTCTTAATAAGGAAAAATATCAAATGTCAGCGACGATTTCGCTTACAAATTCATCACTTTCATTTATAATCATAGCCACGTTCAACCTCATGTGTATGTTTATATACGTCTAATGAACGAACCAATGGAAATGTTTAAGTGTTAAAAAAAATCAATTTGCTGTTAGGTTTGTGTAAAGGAGCATATGTTATGTGTATTTCCCGCGACCTTTGGAGTTCTGCCAACAGTCCACTCCCTTGGCGGTACGTTTCAGTCTGGCATTTCATTATTTTTATTAAAATTTATTTTCCCAACAATTTGATTTACTTCTCTGGTCACGGTTTTAGACCACGGTGGATACAGCTCTGCTTGCTTCTCAAATATTTTATACTAAAATTACTAGATGGGATAGTGAGAACCTTGCGGTGACTCAAGATCTATATGCATTAAATAAAAACACATGTAGACCTCGAGACACCGCAACATCTATAAATAAAATTATTAAAGAAGCGCTTTTAATCGTACACACTGGAGGTAGAATATGTGTCGTCATATTCAAAAAAAATTAATGTCAATCGAGACTAAGGAATTCAAGTAAAAAATTCTAATAAAAAAAAAAACTATAAATGATATAGTGATATTTCCTCGTTAACCACAGATCAATGCGTGCAGCTCGATCAGGATTACAAGGTAATTATCGCTGACAACAATAATATATTTAGAACTCTACAGAAGTTTCGTTTTTAAATTGGCTCCTCGCCAAGCTTCATTTTCATATCGGCTTTAATATTTTGGTTTCTCGCAAAGAATTCAAAAATTGGTAATGGAGTGATAATTCATTACTGATTTGTCCTAATTTGTTAATACAAAAAGTACCAAAAATTCCACTTGAATAATTTCAAGTACTATATTTTTGGCACTTTCCATTAGGTGAACTGTCCATATGCGTTTAATTTAATTTCATGAAAACCTAACATTTATTTGTTCTTGGAAATTATAATGATAGTATATATTCCGACGAATTGTTAATTCAAAAAATTACTCGTATCGGAACTAGTGCTTCTAAGTTTCTTAAAGCACAAGTTGTAATACATACATAGATTATATATGTTCCATACATAGAGTATCTATCCCTTTTACATTATTGGCGGTAATTCGCTTGTCGCAGGGTGTAAAAACAACAAACATTTATTAATTTCTTGTTATTAATATTGGAAATACAGTCATTTATAATTTAGGTACAGACCATTTCATCAAAGAGACATTATATTAATTTAAATTATCCGGACGCAATCGTTAAAATCGGTAAAAAAGAGATTCATCTCTGCAAATATCAATTACTAACAATAAATCATAATGGTATATTTGTTTCGAATGATATTATAAAAAAGAAATAGTTTTAATTCCATTCTATTTTTAATAAGTGAAGATTGAAACTTGTAATACATGTGTTATTCTATATAAATGTTTTTGTTTTTCAATAATCATACGTGGCATTTACGAATGCCATGGAATTAATGCATTCTCAAATTAGAACGTGGCTGACTAAATATTCATGTAGTTTAATTTTAAGTGGCGAACGCTTGCAGCGTGGAAAGTAATAAAGCTTTTTGCGAATGATATATTTCTCTTTTCGAATGGAAAAATTAGGTGTCGTAACATACTTTAGAATGAAATAGTTTAATAGTAATAGTAGAAGAAATTAACTTCAATATTTTTCTTCTGTAAAATGAATAAGTTTTTTTTAATATTCTACATTAGTAAATGAATGTGTATCTTTTATCGTACACCGAATAAACTTCATGGAAGTAATATATTTTATTAATAGTGTATATTCACAATATTGACTGACCCGTTGGTGTAATGGTAGTAACCCGGTCGCGGGTTCGATCAGGGCAAACATTCGTGTGATGAAAATATATGTTTGTTTAGTCTGGCTGTAAATATAATATATATATATATA
>DWQX01001347.1:0-28801 GCA_018245475.1 Pharmacophagus antenor | reverse complement strand
TGTTTAGACTGCGCCCGCTTTCGGTTCCATGCGACGGGAAGTGAAGGTGTAGTAGTAGTCTATGATGGTACATCGCATTAATCTAGAAAAAGCCTGTTCACTCATCTCTCGAAGACCCCTTCTTCATATTTTAGCAGAAATACACCGGTTGACTATTCCAATCTCTTGCTATTTGCTCCAAGAAGGATAAAGCCAAACTTTTCTAATGATTTATGCAGACATTGTCATACATTCATCAACGAAAACTTCACTGTTCGCCTATTATAAATAATATCTTTTGTTTCCACACTTTAACAGTGGAAAAATAAAAGATATTGTACGTGTTTATATTTTCTAAACTTTGTGTATCTTTTAACTTGTTTTTTATAAAATGAAATATTTGTCGTAACTATATCGTTCAAAGTTTTACCAGCATTTTAATACAAGTTATAAACCCGTTTTCATCTAAACCGATTGAAAAATCAATAGATAACGCAGATTTAACTTAACGGTACAATATTAAGAAGAAAGTTCGTAATGACCATCTCCAATCAAACGTTTGCCTTTAAAAGGAAGAATTGGACATAAAATACATTTTCTAGTTATTTTTTTAATAGCTCAGCATTCTGTGCCAATGCGTTCGCGTAGGTGGCGTGTTAGACGTCGTTAGCTGGCATACATTTATAACGCGTTCGTGATTTGCAGCGACAAATGTATAAATTAGTTTTTGTTTCTATCATCACAAGCATTCGACCCGGCTGGAGATTCGATGTACCATTAAAACGTTTGATTACAATCGGAAGTAAAGAAATGCTAATTGATTCTATACTCGAACTTGAGATGTTCATGAATTTTAATATTACATTTAGATGTTTCTGATATAATGGAGTTTTATTAACCCGTCTAGCTAGCTACCAGTCTGCCGATCTGTCGCCATAATAACATTGATGTATTCCAGATGATATGAAAGCTAAAGTATATTATGCGAGCATTCTTCACCATCCGCGTCTTATTAGTAGGAAAGAATGAACATGTTTCAAAATCGATATCGATTTAATTAAATGTTTTTGTATATGTAAAATATTTTTTTCAAGAATACTATGTATATAAGCTATCTAGAGAAGTATGTATAGATATTAATAACAAATCTCTATATTCACGCAAAATTGTTTCGTCATAAAATGTCACAATTATAAAATATTTTTATGCGTATATCACATCGTCATTTAGGGAATGTCAGTGACTTATAAAACAACGTAATTTCTGTTTAAAGCATACTTGTAATAAAAATGTTGAATGTGTTAAGTGTTAAAAACGGCTTCAGTAATAAAAAATAGCTGTAAAGTCAGCGGCCTAGTCAACGTTTTATGGTATTAAATCGAGGTCACGCACCGTAAACCATATCGGCTAAACTTCGTACTTTGTTCGACCTTTAAAGGCGCCTCAATCGTAAATAAAAAAAAAACAATACTTAAATCACACAGTCGCCGACTGTTTAAAGTCAGACAATAAAATAACTCGCGAAATCTCACGTCAGGTGCTGCCGATTTTTTCGTGTAATCAATCCTTATAAGACGACATTATTGCGAAGTGTCCGCTGACAGCGAAATTGCCGGAGACTGGTGTCGCAAAGCAACGAGATTACGTGGAGCCGACTGACCGGCGGGCTGCGGCAAAAACTCAGTGGGTCACCGTACATGTACCGAAGTCATTTAAAAACCGACACCGAGTTAAATCACGCCCGTACGCGACTCGGAAGGGCATCGCCGAATCGTTTTGAGGTACACCCGCACAAGCAAAAAGGTGACACCGTAGAGTCATAGCTAGCGATACTGACGCCGTTATTACGAATCCCGTTAACGATAAGTGATATCGGATTTTAACAATATTTAGCGGTATAAAAGTAATTTATATCGCAACGATAATAACGCCTTAGTAATAATATATGAATAAACATGAAACATTTTTAGACAAGCAGAGCCAAAAATATTAAATTAGAAATTTAGTATAGAGTTCACGAGGTGAATATACAAAAAGAAAAGTAAGAAGTAAAAAAACTTAAACACAGTCATCATTTCAATAACATTTATGTTTTTGTTTCTTAATCCTCCAAGTTTTTTTATTACTTGGAGGATTTAGAATCAAAAACTTATATTAGGAAAAAACTTTGTCGTTTGTAAACATTGGTGCGAGGTAGAGTTATTAAAATAAAAACCAAACTATTCATGAAACGCGTTTTCGCAGTCGCTAATGTGAAAAAACTTCTTGATACAGCTCAATTATCGCTGGCGCATAACACTAATGGATGTTTCATCTAGCGATCAATTACTTTATCTATTAAATAACACGATTCGTTTTTTCCGCACGACGCGATCGTCGCGCGATAATTGCTTATTGCATTGTTACGTAATAACGTTGCAGGGGCGCTTGTCGCGCGCCCCGCTCGCGGATGACATCGGCGTCATAACTATTTAATTGCGGCAACGTTTTGATGGGCACTCATCCGTCCGTGCGATGACATCGGATCTCGGTGAAGCCCGCGTCGCTTATGTTGCGGGGGAACTTTTCGCTTCACGTTTCAATATTAAAGGTGACGCAAATGCTTCTTACCGAGAATTTGAATTACATAAAAAAATTAAAATGTGAATGACGTCGGCAACGCATCTGCGACTCGCCCGATCGTTGCAGCTGTTTATGGGCGAATGTGATGACTTTCCATCACGTGAACCGGTCGTTCGTTTGCCTGCTATAACTGTAAAAAAAATGCTAAATCTGTGGTTTCTATTTTCCCACAAGGGTTCTAACTTCTGTGAAATGTATTCGTGTTAATGAAAGCAAAATGAATCATACTAAATCACACTTTTTAGCAGAAATTAAAATGCTCATTATCAAAGTTACGTTTTTCCCCGAATTGAATTAAGATTGTTATTTTTTTTTCTAGTATTTATAAAAAACTTTGGACGTTTTCTCTTTCAAGGAAACAATCGGGCATAAAAATCGGATCATACATAAAAAATAGTTACACGTCGATTTGACAATCTCCTTACATGGAGTCGGTTAATAAAGATTTTGAAAAACATCCATAATACTAACTAAAATTTATAACAAACCAATATAATCCATCTGTGTATATTGCAAAACCTTTATAAATATTAATGCATTTGTAATCATAATCTAGCATACAACATGAATATACTCCATTTTACTAGCCATCCGCAAAAGTAATAACCAAAAAAAAAAAACAAGTATTAACCCAAGATTTTATGCCTATCTCAATACTATTGGTAATTCCTTTAATGAATATACATGTTTAATTCTTTAGTTCGATACTAATATGTTTAAATAAAATAGGTGAAGATCAACTTGGAATCGATTAGTAGTAACGGTATGAATATGCGATAAGGTCAAACTTACAGAAAGCCAAGGTGTAAAAGCAAGGAAAAGTTTAAGCAATTAATTCTCAACATGAAAGTGGGTATTTTTTTAGAATTGACAGCAAAATAGATATCTTTGTCGTCGACGCTGTTTATCTGCCGCCATAATGGCGTTGCTGTGTTTCGACAGCCATACACGTGAGAGCTAGATGTATTTTGCGCGAACACACTTCGTCATCTACGGCCTCATTGTCAATTGAAATCGCATGAAATCGAATTCGTAAGCGCTATTGCTAAACTAAAAAAAAAAATATATAATACATTTTGTGTGTATTCAACCTCGACATTTGACATTATTTCTATGACACACGTGTAATAATTCAGAAAAAGCGTACTAATAATAAATATTAAGTGTTAAAAAAAATTATATTTATCAGTGTTTATTAATGAGAATTAGGCAAATATTTTGATAGAATTTCGTTTTAACTCATCACGTACACCCACGTATTCAAATAAGCCAATACGTAATACTATTCGACGTAGTTTAGTTAACGCCACGTTTGGAAGTATAGTTCATTAATCTTGACAATTATTTCCCAATTTATTTATACCAATTGATTTTTCTTCCAATCGAGTTAAAATAAATAGCTACTTACTAAGTTATATCTACCAATTTTCCATTTCTGTACTCGCCCGCTATTTTGGGCATTAACTAAATTGTTTTTCGACAGCAATGGGCCTACATTTGATGTAAATTATCACATGATGTTAAATGACAATGAGACCTTAGATGGTAAAGCGTGTTTGCTCTGAATATTCTGGTTGTTACATGTAGGAGTGCTGAAACACGTCAATGGTGTAATGTCTGCAGATTTATTGATGACGCCAGCTAGTCAGGCGGGTTCCTAAAAACCATCAACTTCACTACTCATGTTACTCCGCACTCGAACCGGAAACATCCGTGGTACACCGCAGGCGATAAGCCACGGGGCAATCAAATCTTGTAGAATGTGTATGTTATAGGAGTAGCCACCTTAAATGAAACCGAGTTTGCGTTTAGACCGACTTTATTCGGAGTTACCCTTCAATAATAATATTTGACATATACCCATTATTTTATACATATGTGACAAATCGAAGATAAAATATTGTAACAGAGTACGAAATTTTGTTCAGTAAATTTCTTACAGTCACGTGAACGAACTCCCAAGCGTCGGGTTGTCGTAGCATAAAATTAAATTGTACTCAGTTGTGACCAATATACATTACCTGCTAAGTAATAACTGTATTTAACAAAAGAAACACCACCTGAGCTCGGGCTCGCTTAATCGCGACAATAAATGCGGCATGGCTGCGGACCGATGCGTGTAAGACATGCGACATCAACGTTTATACGTAATTAAATCGCAATTATATTAATTTATGTTGTTCATATGATGTTATATTCCGGTCACATGTTCCGCATAAATGCAGTGTCTCACACCTGTCTCCGATCCATACAATGCACTATAGATTATTATTATTATTTAATTACTTTGCGATGTAATAAAAATATATTTCACGGATTTCACTACTACTATAAAACTACCTGTGCGCGGAGTCCGTTAATAGGTAACTTCATAAGTGTTTGTCAGTAGCTACCGTCTCAGTGCATGCTTACTTATGTCTATTGTGTAAATTTGTTAATTTAATTGTTGTAATTTTCTCTAAGATTATAATGTCTAAAACTTCAAGTACAAAAACGCATACCCCATTGACTATATTTGTCAGTTCTGCTCAGTAGGGGGCGCTTTGTAAATAACAGATAATCATATGACAGTTAAAAAGTGATTTTACATTATGAGTCCATGTAATAAAGAATGTAGGAGTTTTTGTTTATGACGGACGTTAACACCAGCTACTGCTAAGTGCCTAATGTGACACACCGAAACCTATAAAAGATAATTTACGGTCGTTAGATTAAGATAAAGTCCCGTTCTGCAATTGCACATTGCTACTTTAGAACTGGTATGCCAGCTGTCCGGTTGGGCATGACAAAATAGCGGATTTGAGACACACGCCTCCGCAGGCCACTTGTCAAACGGACGATTATAAATTTGCATACATCGGATGGGCAGAATTTGGGCCGGTCGGCGGCCCTGTCTCGCGGATTAATGGCCGGTGTTGGCGATCGAGAGGCTGTCAAGTGGGCCAGCCCGGTTCTCATGGCCACCGGTAACCCTGAAGTAATGTACTTCGTAATTGTCTATTTAATTTTTTTTCTCTCCCGATTTGCATATTAAACACGTTGTCGATTTAGGTTAGTAGTTGAGGAAGCAATTAAACACCGTTACGGGTAACTTGTTTATTTTTTTTATTTTTTATACATATTTATAATGTTAATTGTATACTAACATGGTGTATATGTGAAGTTTTAAACTACATCAAAAAATCAATATCTGAAATAGATCGCGCTAGGTTTTTGTTTTTACAGCCGTTCTCGGTTTTGTAACACCGTATGACCTGTTTTATCGGCAATGGACTGACACTAGACCTCATCTGATAAATGATATTAAGTGACAATTATGCCATAGATGGTGGAGATAGATTGTGAATATATAAAAAAAAACTTTGTCGAAATCCGAGTCAAGCGCTATTCATCTATTAACACTAGATTTACGGAACGCGTCATTTTGACTGAAGAAGGTCTACTAAAAATTTCACAACACTTATGCGTGTCGGAATTTGCAGTTTCTTTTTGTCCTTTACGGCAACTTTGTTTTATATTTCTTTTACTAAAATAAGAAATGTATGGTTCGATGTATGTATGTATGTATATTACTATGACCTCGAAAAGGAAACAATGCAAAAGTGTCCGTAAGCCTAGTGTTAAACTCCTATGTATAAAACTCTAGAAATGTAGAATTAAAACATACTCATCGAAATTCACAACGTGATTTCTTTGTACCATATCTAATTCGATTTGAATAAATTTACTTTCAAACTTCTGCACATACGGCGGAAACTGATAAAAAAAAACTAAATTTATTCGTGCATTTTTATTTAATTAATGACCGCTGTTCATACTCTGTTTATTAATTGAGTTGAATAATTAAAAACATATCGGAACAAGTTTAAATGCAGTGCAACTTTATTACGTAAATATTATCTTTACGAATTCCATATCGCATCAATATTTATTGTGTTAATGATAAACTTTAATGTTTATATCTAGCTAATACCCTCTCGGTTTGCTGGATATTAAATAAATTTTCTTATATCAAAAATAATTTTTAATTCTTTATTCGTATAGTCCTTATCGAGGGGCAAGGGGTCTTCGAGAGATACCCTGTCTTCTAGGGGTAAATCAGGGTTACGTGGGATTTGTACTCACTAAAACCCCCTTGGTGATCAATCTCGACGTTTTGGAGGAGTCGCGGTATCTCCATTCGGGAAACACCCGCGGCCTCTCCAATGCTACGCTATGATGATAGCCGGTCCCGGAGTCTACGAAATGCAGACTCGAGAACCCTTGCGGGCTCTGTTCTATTGGAATGTTCCTAGTGTAACCAATTAGCCGTCAATAGCCCGCTTGTATGGGTGTCGTAATTTTTTTATTTGATATTAACAATATGACCGCTAAACGATTTTTAGGCTTTCCGACGCAGATGCTTGCCCCCGTTTAGCTCGTTACTCTGCCTATTCTAACCGAACCCTGTTGACTGAACAGCTTTCAGACGATTGTTTAATTCTAACAATTTATTGTTAAATAAAAAAAAACCTATGCCGTTAAGTTTATGGCTAAAAATGCTACCGGATGAGGATGCATCTTTTCCGAAACCGGTCGATAATGTGTTAAGACCCTCTACATTACGTGTACCAATTTTCATGTTCAGCGACACGGATAATAGAAAATTTTCTTTAAACTTGAATACCCCTCTTTCCCACCCTTTTTAGTTTTGGATTTCTGAAAAACCCATTCTAAGTAGATACACAACGCAAAGAACAACACCCTTTAAATTTCATGTAACTAGGACCCGCGCTTTGGCCCGTACAATTAACATAAAAAATTATGAAAAAAAAAAAGTAAATTAAAAATGGAAAGGGTCTATGCAATGCAAAAAATAAACAACCTAAACAATCCACAAATTATTCCACGTCGAATGTTCAAAGTCCTTTATCGTTGTATTCGGTTATTTTGACGCGATCGGGGTACAGAAAAAGATATTTTCCTTTTAAATGAACAGATTTATTGCTTCATAAAATAATATTGTGCTGTATTTATATAACTATAGGAAGTGTGTTATCGGTGAAAGTATTGTATAATAAATAATATTATTTTATGACGCGCGTGCTTGCGAATACTTTGCTTTCCATTCACTTTAACACAAACTTACATCTTCTTCTCTACGGTAAAATCTTAAATGGTACCGTTATTAGTCTTTTTTATGTAAAAAAAAAAATAAAAATATTTTAAATTTGTATATCGTCGCAATTTTAATTGCAGATATTTCAATGGTGGTTGAAATTAAAACTAGATTAAAAACGGTTTAGCCGTTCAAGAGATACAATCTCACAGACACACACATAAATACGCGTAGTAACTTTCAATTACCCGCTGTGTTTTTGAAAACTGAAACGTTCGTCAACGTAGAGTCCGTCGAACTTTTTTAATTCGTTCCACCGACACATAAAATCGTCGATAGCGTACTTTCAATAATCTCATGACTGTTTAGCGTGAAAAGAGATCACATTAAGCGATGTTAAATTCGTAATAAGGCCGTGAAATGAGTTCAATAATCCGCCGTAAGGTCGCCGCGCAATAACAAGGTCGACGCATAATTTTCACATTAATTAAACTTTTTCATTTAATATTAAAAGGGCACTTCCGTTCGTTGCATTAATTAACTTTATTTATGCATAAATTTAAAATCTGTTTATTAATTTATTGTTTTTAAATGCATGTCAGGTTTTAGGTAGTTATTACAGAGGAGGGTAAACTAGCCACAGTTCATTATTTCAAACTGTACCATTAATATCTCGTACCGTCTCTCTTTGTACAAATTAAACGACTGATACACTCATTGTCAAAATCGTACAGAATAGTTTATAGTAAACGTTTTGTCAATAGGCAGCACTTTTTTGCTAAAAAAAAATATAAGAGTTGTAAGAAAAACTTGCATAAAGAAGGATGTTAGTAGTTCATAATTCTTTAATATTTACATATAAACGAAGTTTCACGCGTTGATGTCTTTAATATAGAAAAGTTTATAAATAAAAAAAAATTACATAAGGATGTTTTAATATAATTTAAAACATTAATAAAAGATGTGAAAAACATATTAATCGATGATATAAAGGCGATCCTTAATTCGAAGTGTATAAAATATGCATAATTTTTGCAAGTCCGAGTTCGATGATTCAATTATTTTGGACATTAAAAATATAATAAAAACGAAAGTTAGTAGAGCATCTCTAAAGTGAGGTGGAAATATAATTTGTCGCCATTTTTCGGTGTTGAAACTATAAAGTTACTTTTCTGATTATTCGAAATCGTTTAGCGATTATCAGAATAAAATCGATCATGAAGTGCGTGTACATACGAATCTGAACGGCATCTAGATCCTAACGAATGGATCATTCAAAGTAACTGGAAGTGACACGTCGATGTATGAACGCGCGTCACCGCTACGACGTATTCCGGGCGCGTATCCATCAAGAGGCAAGTATGGGTACGCGTTCACACATCCCAGTGGCTCGTGTTTTTTTTTTCACTCTACGTTCGAGATGGGGTCCGCTGATTAGATCACGCGATGTGAACGCTTCGCGACCGGTCCCGATGTTGTAACGCTTAACACGAGTGGACAATGATACTTCGCATGCGTGTGCAACTGTGCAACAGATAGAATCGTGGCCATGTTTCGTTTAAATAAAGCTTTGTCGTTTGGCAACTTTATTTCTTTAAAACAATACAGTTTCACTTTAAGGAGTATGTGTGAAATCATAAAATGTATCCATTGAACGTTTCCCGTCTCTGTGACTTAATGGTTTACGGCTTGAACTATGTTTAACGTTTGTTTATCACGGGTTCGATTTTTGGGCTTCTCGAGTAGTGGAGTGTGGTTGGTGGTAAGGTTTTTTGAACCTACTTGACTAGCAGCTGGCAGCAGCATCGACTACGATCTCATTATGACGGTAGATTGACATAGACGATAGTAGTTAGCTAGGCGGGCTTGAAAAACCCTACCACGATTCAGACTCCACTATTCCTGTCGCTTGGGAATCGAACTCGGGACCTTCGCGTTACAAGGCAAGCGGGTAAACCACTGCACCACGGAGACAGTCAAAAGATATGTAGCAACATTACAGATCGGTAAAAATTTCACTAGACGATTGATAGGCGAAACGTTTATTTATAACTAAATAATAAAATAGGTATTTCATACTTTAGGTCTCTAATATTTAATATAATGTTGCCATTTAATTGTTTTTTATTACATGTGTATTGTTTTTAATTGCATTTTTAATATAGAGTGAAAATTAGTTTAGTAGTTGAATATTGTTCAGTTTTCGCGTGCCACTGCTGGTGTGTTTGTTTTGTTTCCAGTTATTAATATATATTTATTTAATTTATATAATCTAATAAATTATGAATGTAAAAAAAATTACATCGGCGCCACTCAAAATTTGGCGCCCCGGGCAGTCGTCCTACCTGCCTTCCTTTTTATCCGGTACTTATTGTCACTTAACACCTTGTGAACTTGAAGCGTTAGTCCATTCACAGATAAATGTAGTGTTCATAACGCGGATATAATGTAATGATTTGTTTTTTTTGTTTCAGGTAAGGGCTCGCTTCGTGCGGTTTTGTGTCACCCGGCGACAAACAACAGCATCCGAATCTCTTACCTTTCACACAAGTAAATAAAAATGTGCATTTTTAAACATGCGACCTAGATAGCCGGTGAAATGCGCCGAGCGGCCGCGGTGTCTTGTGTGCTTTTGACAATCGTAAATTTTTGCTTAAGTCGTGGGAAAGATGAAACGCAACGTCGGTCACTCGCTACTTTGATCACCGAGATCCAGGTGTCTAAAGTTTATGTTTGTTTGCGTGAAAGTAGCACAGTTTGGGTGCATGCAGCCAGTGTTTACGGTACAAAAGATTTTGTCTTCGTGAAATAATGACTTGTAGATTTTAGGGATCTGTAAAATAAAAATTATCATTTGATTACATGATATCGTTATTATATTATGGAAAACTAGCTGATACCAGTCTGCCACTTTAAGCATTACAACGAATCAATACAAAAACAAACAAAAAAATTATCCTTGTTTTACATATAAGCACAAATTTGTTTGTTCTTACAATAAAACTTTTTCTTTCTTTGCCTCTCTTAACGAACTTTTTTTTACTGCTAACACTTAATCAAAATGCTAATGGTGTTAAGTGACAATGAGGCCGTAGATGCTAAAGCTTGTTCGCCCAGAATATTGTGGCCCTCAATTATATGACTGACAAAACAAAGCAGTGCCTTTATGGCGGCAAATTGTCGCTGAGACTAATACTCTCCTAGGCGGTTCTGATAAACCATTATCACATTTATTAAGCAATGTAATAATAATAACAAAAACAGTCAGAGTCCCGTCCCAATACGTTCAGTAGTTTTGTAGGGGTTAGTGAACAACATATACACGTGTATATGTACATACGTATGTGCAACACAAAAAACAATAAAAAGTCCATTCTGCTTGATGTTCATAATAATGTTCTTGTTTTTTTTTTATTTGTACATCAAATATTAAGCGATATTTTATTTACTAATAAAATTTAAACTTAGGTCGTAATAAAATCTTGCCGATTCGAGTGTAAATTAATATAATGGCGTCAAATAAAAATTTGACGCCAACTAAATACGGCGCACACAATGAAATGGTTGATCTGATAAAGAATTAGGAGAGCTCTCGCAACGGTCAAATGCGTCACGCGATTGTAAAATCGCGTGATACGTCCGAATGCGTCCGGAGTACCGTCCATGCGGGGCTGGTCGACACGCATCCGGCGGGATGAGCCCCGGTCGTGTACCTACGTAGGCAAATCAGCGGCTAATTGTGGCCCGGGGCTGCGGTCCGACGGAAAAAAAATGAACATCAATTCCATTGCAACGCGTCGCGACTCCACACGAAACCGTAGTTTGCCTGTGTTTTTATAATTCGACACTTAGAAGAAATATATCTGTGTTCGTCCATCGCGGATAAGAATAGGTATGCTATGAACTGGTAAGGCGGAATGATGGTGATGCAATAGTGGTTTAACACATGTTTGAGGAAATTACGTAAACTTGTAGGTTTACATCTCATTTAATATCCAGTAAATTAAGGGCGGCTCAATTACTTATTTTAAGAAGCTATATTCATAAACTCAACATATCATATCATAGGAACTTCAAGTAGATTTCGTTAGATTTAATCTTTGTTATTAAATTGGACCTTAACAACAATCGGTCAAAGAATAATTTACATTAAAAAAAAATCATCGAATCTATGAGAATATTGTTGACAGTGGACATAGATTATCCCATTCTGAGATTATTTCCGAGCACGAATACAAAACTTCCAGTAATTTTTTTAATTACATACAAAGCATTTGTGCCATATGATTATATTTACTTTTTTACCTTACTTAACAGCTTCCTTAAATTATAATCTGTTGGTATAATAACAAGGAAAATAATAAGTTTTACTAAGAAGTTGGATCGATTTGGTGAAGTAATTACTGGTATATAAAAAAAAAAATATTATGTTGTCCTTGTGATTGCCGTTTTTCGACTGAAAAAAAACGTCTATACAAATTGCCTTGGGCTTGTGGTAACAAATGTGAACATGTTCGAATACCTCGGACCCTGTTCACCTCTCTTTAGAATACACTCGTACAAGACTCCGCCGGACTGTAGACGATTTACGCAAGCCCGCGTTAAATTCTACCGACAATTACATTTTACGCAACTACTCGGCGGCACAGAGTTAATCTTTAATTATACGAAAGCTGCGACGCCACCGCCGTGTTTTTCTTCTCAACATCACTCAAACGCTAGTGGCTAATGCTGGCATACTTCGTCTAGCTCTCTTGTGCGACGTAACACGCTTTATGTACGTTGTACGAAGAGCTCGAATCGCGTGCGCGGTCCGACAATCTCGTGCGCAAGCGCAGACGCTTCGCAGAATCTATAGGTCTCCTTAATCGCCCCTCGTTGCTCCCATCGCCCGTGCAATCTCGTTACGTCGCTGCATTCTTTGTAATTGCAGCGAAGAGTTAGCAGATTACGTTACCACAGCGTTCATCAGTGGAGCGATGTGACGGAAACTTTTGTCTGGCTTCGACTTTATTGCCACACATAAGCTTTTATTTTAACACCGTGATGCATTTTTTTACCGCTTCTTACATGGACCATATCTATTTATCACTTAATTTGGTCAGATGGTGGTAGAATTTTGGGAACCCGCCCGACAAGCTGTAATCACTACTATTCGAAATATCCAGCTGCCGCCAGAACTGCATTGCTGTGTTTCGGCAGTCGAACATGTGAGAATATGAGTATCATAACCGAGCTTCCTCACCATCATCGTGAAAAATAACAGTCGAATGTTAGCCGTTTATCATTAAAAAAGTAACATAGAAAAGCTCAAATATAACTCAGAGACAGAAAACGGCGATAACTAAATTTTGCGTATACATTTTGCACTGCTGATTTGATTCATCGTTCTAAGAAAAATGGCGAATTCGTCAAATGAAATCACATTGATATGCAATAGTTAACATTTGAATCATCGGCTACCGAACAATATTTACAGAAATAACATTTAACTTTGTGCATAATGACATAGGTGACGTCATCGCCCAAAACCACGATATGAAATTCCCCGAACATTGTCTGCGGCTTGTACTTGCCTACTGTTTAAGCGCCACGCACATAAAAATGCAATTTTGAATAAATCGCACACACAATGCCACAATCAAAAGGAGGAAAATCTTTTGTTTTATTCACATTACATTTTTTTTCTCTACAAGAATGTTGAACAATATCAATTAATTTAGAATTAAACTATTATTCAAATGAAAATGTGTACATAAACCTAAAATGCTCTCCTTTAGCATCTTTAGTGGCTGGTGTCGATATGGGTAACCATTCGAGTGTAAAGAAAAACTTTATTAAACTTGTATATTATTAAAATTTTTTGCACGGAGCCCCACATAGGAATTTTTCGTCGAACTCGACGGCTCCGCACGGGAGTCATGCGTTACAAACAGTTAATAATAACCGTCGCTTATCGGTGTTATTTATAATTCTTATATTAATTAATTTGTTTTATTACGTCACTTGCAGATACAACGCAATTTATTAAATGTAGATTTAAGTAACATTTGCTGTTTTTCGCCAATACATATACGATAGTATTGATTGCTCGAGTGGCATTTATATTCGGGAAAACATCAACGCTTTTATATCGATTCATTGACATTGTGTGTGGCGTCTAGGTGATTGGGCTCGAAATACAATCAAAATCTAATCATGTGTAATTGAACTCGGCACTTCCGTGTAGGATAGCAGTAAACCACTCGTCCACGGAGAAGTTATGTTGATTTTTAAGAGTTACTTATTATGATAGAAATTTCTCTCCCTGATGAATTAATAAAGATTTTTATATATAACAAGATAATTCATTGTCGATGTTTTTAATAAATAAATAGTTTTTACTTGTATCATAGTAGGCTGTACATTCCAACGTACGGTCTTATTGTAAACTATACGTGACGCGAAGACTGGTGAGCTGCGCCGTCTACTATCCCTGTAGTCCTCAATATTCATAACGGGCTCACTATTGTTTCCCGCCGTCACAACTGTCACGTACAGCGGCGCCATATTGAAAGAGACGTGTTGCCATCCATCCAAATAAATCAGACCCCCGCCTCTATCAAACTCGTTCGCGTATTGTTTGGCCGTATAACGAATTGGTGAGCTCAATTTACGCTGGTAGTTTTGTTGACCCAAAGAAAATTATGAATGTATCTCTCTAAGGTATGGAACCGCGTCGAAAGCGGGCTACCGCGGCGGGTAGAGGTGTTTACCCACATACCTAAATATATTTACACCGTGACTTATTTGACAGATAACTTTTAAACAATTCTCAATGACCAAGTTAAACCTGTCACGTTAGGATTATACACTGTCGTAAATATCCTCTTTTTATTGGTTTTTATTTGTTTAACATTCATATTATAAAAAAAAAACTTTTAATAATTTATGACTCAACACATTGTTTTCAATTAAGTAAATAATTTTTTATGAAATATGTTGGTTCTTTATAACACATCGTATTTAAAGATTATTTTCAATATATTCATTGGTTTTCCACACAATATCTATTTTATAACTATTTGTTAGTAGATTGATAAATTCTAGTCGTGATCACGCTCTAAAATGCGCGAATTGAAATAACAAATTTCCATTTTTAACAAATAACAAATAGGCGAACTTAATGACATTATAGATCATACTCTATGTTGAACGATATGGTGATAGGCAAACCGAAACAGGAAAAATTCTGTTAAAATATAAAAAAAAAGTATAATAAACATAACGGGCACCGATTTTAATAAACTCAAAAAGTAATACAGATAATTTAGTCGATAGTAATATATTGGACGAAGCTCACTTTCAATATGTTGTTAAAAATATATGGCCTTTGTCATTCAACGCATAAATCCTGTTCACGGCGGTACTGACGGGTTTAGTGCAATATACTCGGTGACGGAATTGAATTCACGAATAAATCACATTCGACTATTTTATTTACAGCTATTGTATGTCAGTCTTTAGTATCCTTGATTTATAGTTTCACGCGTCAGAAACTATTTAATATTATCTGTGGTTAGCCGTACGGTTTTTTATATTGATAACCATAAATTGTGGTTTACACGAATGGACAGATAACAAAAGAAGCATTTTTGACTTCGTCAGGAGCTTGCGTCTTACGTGCTTACTGCGTTTGTGGTTACCCCATTTCGCTTTTTGTGTATAAAAAGAACCCTTGGAGGTGGTCTAATAAAATTAGTTTATGTTTCATGCATAGTATATTATAAATAAATATCTCGGATATTCCACTCATAGTACTCTGATCTCAAGATAAGTGGCTAAGCAGCACCTGTAGTATAAGTTGTCAGAGATCGATATATACACAAATATTTTTAAATAAATACTTAAATATTGATAAACAACCAGACGCAGAACAAGCACAACTGTTCATCACATAAATGTTTGACCTGAGCGGGAATCGAACCCGCGTTCCCTGGTGTAAGAATCAGTGTTACTACCAACTAACGGGTCAGTCTATATTAGGATTACTAGTTTGAATAAAATCCTGCACTTGACTGTCACAAAGCACCCGTAGGATGCTTTTAGCTGTTTTACCATATTGAAATTAATTTTTATTCTATATATAATTTATAGGTCAATTATGTACATCTATCTACATTGTGCAGTGTCACTTCACTTTATGCGTAACACAGAGGTCTCCTATTGGAGTCCACGCCCACGTGGACAGTGGAGTTCGGATGGCAAATGGATTATCTCGAATCCGCCTAACGAGCGGTCATTGTCATTGCTTATTTGCTGTACTCACAGCACTGTTATGTACTGGTTCATACATATGAGAGCCTATATCTTTTATTATAACTCCAACACATTGTGTTTAATTAAATGTAAAAAAACAATTCTTGTGATGTATCTCCATAGTTCTAAATTACTATTACAAACTTTAAAGTTTGAAACATGACTGCCACACCTAATATTATTTTGAATTTGAAAGCGCTTTGATTTTAAATACACACTTTCCTATTCACGTGCGCAATAATTGCATTCTAATAAAACGTAACCAATCCGTTACACACGTCCACTGATTAATATTGCGAGGTACTAAAATAGAATGTAATAAAATTCGTAATGTAATACCACGATTTAGACCGACGAATGATGTTACTGTCCTACAAAGCTATAAATAGCCAATAACCATTAATTCCAATTTAAAACGCGCGTGTCACAGATCGCCAAACGAATTAGGTCGCGACCGAAGTCAGCGGCGAACGAAGACAGAGCCAAATTGAATTTGCCATCGGAAGAAGCCACTCGGGGTTGACTCATTTGACACAAATCTAATTCGCACTAGATGCGTAACGTTTTATTTTTAGTCTCGACGATTTCCACCACCGGAATTTGACCATCGTATGTATTGACATACGGCCAGACTTTCATGTTCAGTCGATATTTCATGCATAATTGTACTTAAAACGAATATGTGCAATTAAACCATTAGTACGTTTTATCCCGTCTTACATAATCTGACCAGCGAAGGTTTGGAATTATCCTCCAGCGACAGGGTTTCTGTCATAACAGAATAAGCTCATCGACCAGTTTGTACCATTGTAGTACTTACTTTAAGGTGGGATCGTTGTGAAGCGCTGAACTATATCAAAATAAAAATAAAGTCGCAAGTGCGAGACGGAGTTGCAATACGAAGGGTTCCCTACAATATAAAAAGAGCTTGTAGACAAGGCAGACAAAATATTAAAGCTATTAACTCATTATAACTTCTCACGATTCGAAAAATCGAAAAGAATTCTATTGACACTCAATTGATGGAGCTGATTTAAGTAAAGAATTTATTTTGTTTAATTATATTTTTTTAATATTGTTATATTTTTATTATATGTTGCTGTAATGGCAATAGGATATATACAATCTGTGAAAATTTCAACTATCTACATGTTACGGTTCATAAGATAGAGCCCACTGACAAACGTAAGGCTGATTCTCAGTGATGTCTATGATTGTCACCCTCTGCGTACGGAAAGCTAAAAAAACATCAATGTGCTATTTGTGTGGTTTTAAAAACCGCAGCACTACGATCATAAATCATCCGTTGGGACGGACCAGGTTCCTCTCGGGAGTTCATTTTGCTCGGCTGATTATTTTACCGAGAGCAGTTTGGCGGCAAAACTCACTCATTACGCGCTCAAATCGTACGCTGAGCGAAGATCGTTAGCAAGTTTCTCGGTGATTTAATACACATTAATTGTATTAAAGTAATAACACAAATGTATACGAACGCTTGTCACATGAAAAAGTTTTAGTTATATGTTTTAGCGACTATGTTTATGCCTACGTGTCACTAAATGCTTTTATATTCAATTACGTGGACAGATCTCTGGTATCCTTGATGCAATTTATATTGCGAATACTGGCCCGAAATGTTTTTCACCGATTTTGAATATGGAAGTTTTGTTATCAAAGTATCGTCAAATGTGTTATATAAGTACTCTTACATTAAATCAAACATTTTTCCACGACAAAAACGCAGATCGAAATATCCTGTACTAATAATGAGCTACGAAATCGATTACAAACCGAAAACTGTGATTCCTAACCAAAAATATTTACGTAATCCGAATTAAATGGCATTAGAAATGCAAATATTTGAACTCTGTGAAAACGAAAAATAAAGTAGAGAGATATATCACGTAAATTAAACTCGACGTCGACTGATCACCGCCAACTTTCTACCGCCGATCCGTCGGTGATCAATTTGCTAATTGTGTTAGATAACAATAAATCTCATTACGCAATGCAACATCACAACAACACGTTAATTTACTGTTATTATAGAATTATACCGAACCAATATATCTAACGCAAACGTGATTTCGTTGGGCTTCTTCAAGACAGCGCCAAGGTCTTCCGTTGAGACCTGTTACAATATACGCTGTCTCATTTATACTTTTAAAAATATTGAACACGCGCCACAGCTTACGCAAAATACCGCTTTTTTAGCAATGGGTTCACACGACCCCTAATTCGCATGATGTAAATGGCTGTAGGAAATTCACTCGCCCGGAATACTCTTGTTACTTAACCTCTTCGCGCCCTTGGCCACATATGTAGACGTTTATTTTTGCATTTATAGTTAATTTACATTAATATACAGATGAAAATCTTTAATATGTTATATTTTAATATTTTTTTACCTTCCGTTACTTGACCACCTATGAAAAGAAAATGAATGGGTTATATTGGAATATTAAAATTTATATATATTTATCTTTTGTTAATTAAAAATTGTCCCTAAAACAGTTAATGACAATATTTTTCTGATTATAATCCACATTTTCAAGTAGAAAAAAGACTCATTAATCTCTGAACACTGCGGTCGGGGTTCCCATAGCGGTGACATTTGTAGTATTCAAGGATAAATCTTACTATTTGAACATACGATTAGACAACTGGACAAATGACTTTACAATCATTTGTACACCAGCGGTGATGTCGGCCCCTTATGGAATACCAACACGAGTTTTGCATACACACCTATTAGAACAAATATAGCCGACCGCAAAAATACTGTCTACTTTTTCTTCACCATTGTTCTATCACCTTTTTACATTATCTTCACTAGGTTGGCTGGAAATTGCGTATAGTAATAAGTGTGCTTTTGTTCATTTTTTTTTCATTGTTTCTTATGTAATTATTTTCATGTACAAGAAGCATTCATTCATTTACGCATTCTTTTATTCATTCGTCTATTCGTTCATTCATAAATTTGAAACACATTTTTCTAGAAATAATTTTATTAATTTAATTTGCGTCATATCTCACAATCACACATCAAACTTCAATAAATGTATTAATAATATTAATATAATAATCACAATATACTGGGACACAGTAATATTAAAAAAATTACTACCACTAAGTACGGCGATGTCAAAGTGCATGACGTCAGTAATATAGCTTATATACTAGTATTGTATCGCTCAATTTAAAATAAAAACATAAAATTTTCTTTGAAAATATTTTTATTATTATACGTCATAAGATAAGTTAAACATGTTTTGATAAAAAAAATTGTGACCAAGGTTTCTCTTTCTGGGTAGAGAGATCTATGCTCCCTTGAGACGTATTAGTTGTGCTGTAAGAGAATGAGATTCTAAGACCCCTCTTAACGCACTAAAGGGTGAACAGCGAATGTGTTTTAGCGAAGTATTCTGGGCGAACAAGCTATAGTATTTATAGCCTCTTTGTCACTGAACATTAGATGAAACCGTGCTTAAGTAATAGCAAAGCACTTGGTCTTAATTTCACCTGATGTTAAGTGACGAGAAGACCCTAGATGGTGAAGCATGTTAGCCCAGAATACATTTGACTCACGCATATATTATTGCCTATACATCTGGGTCTCACTGCCGGAGCACAGCAAATCCTGTTATGGACGCAGATCGACATTGAGGTCGAAAGCTAGACAGGCGGGTTTGAAAAACCTTGCTACCATCTATACTCCACTACTCTTGTGACTCGGCCGGAACCCGAGACCTCCGCGTTACAAAGTAAGCCGATAAACCACGGCGCGCGACGGAGGCAGTCAAAATGAGCGATAGCTTTCTAAGTTATTATACAAATGCCGAAGTGTTAAAGGGTTAAGATATGCTGACAATGACCATTCAACACCTTCATTGCTAATGCTACATTTAATGTGTACATTATGTATTATACACATTAAATTAAAGCTACATTAAATCCATTAAATCTGAACCGAATAAACATCGAAGAACGGTACTAAATAACTGTACAATTTATTGTATTGTCTACATGAAAATATGAACTATTCAAAATTAATTTTTTTACCGCATTGAACCCGCGGTGTTATTATATAATTTGCGAATGATAAGCGATAATTAGCGATACAGCTTTACTCCTGGTGTCGATGCAAAATGTGTTTTATACGTCACCAACGTCTCGATTGTTTACATAATGTTATTATTTTTTTTTTTCATTTATATTTGTTTTTTAAGTTATTTAACAGCGGTAAATGGGCGAGTTTTCAATATCGTCGCAGTATGCATAATAATCCCGTCGATCGCAATTAATACGGAATAATAAATGATTATTGTTTTTTTCCAAAAAAGAAAACATCTTTATCTCTTTCATTCGCTATACGGCTTTAATTACTCGAACCCGAAAAAACCGTAAAAATCTTTAAAATGCATTTCGGTATTAACATTTAACCGTTATTAACGCTGAATTAATTTAAGCGCAAAAGGGCTGACGCAACATTCGCAAAAAGTGAACAAAGCAAGGAAAATATGTTTCGAATTTTATTCGATTTTCGTATTTCTTATACAGAGGAAATTACTATAGAAAATTTATTATAAGCTTATTTAAAGCTTCATCATAGCAAAGTATCTTTTTGCTATCAACAGACACCGGGTATACTCATCTTCAGTAGCGAAAGAGTTAAATAAATACGCAACCATTACGAATGTCCGGGCGTTTGCACTCACGTACAACTATCCGAATCCATGTGCAGTTGCGCGCACAAAAAAGGGCGGCGTGCGACGAAATGCGGCCCGGCGACAATTCGCCGCGGCGGGTGGAAACAAAAAAACGACTCGCCACGCACGCACCGCATAGCGCAAACGCTCGCCTATTAACATTCCCGCTTGCGAATAGGCGACCATTTAGAGAGCACGCGAGACTAGTGCGCACCCGCGACCCGCATTGTGAGACGTAACCACGTTACGCCACCACCTACCGCCCAGTAGTGTTACCATCAAACAAGCGAAGAAGCCAACCATGCTCGTTTTAAGACATAATTTACATATAAATTAATAAATCTTAAATCGTACAAAGTCTAAAAACCGTAGCAAAGATGATAAAGGGCAAAAATTACGCAACATTATATTATATAAATAAGTAGTAAGAGCCAGTGCTCCAATAGTAGGTCTCTGATGATTTAAACCGTCTATAGTTACCCTCTGCACGTACTCCTACCGCGAAGCAGTAATATCTAAACCTCAAAATTTTCTATTTGTTGGGAGATGTAGCTAATAAAAACAGCGGGCTGATCAAACTTATAATATCATGCCTCAAGGTGACTAGTGAGATGCTGTAGACACTAACAGCACGTTGTCAAGGCAGGCGCATCACACTTCCGAATAGATAAGGATGAAACTCGTCGTGTTGTATGAAAATACTAACTTAACTAATAATCAATTGCTTATTTAAAGATTAAAGTTGGTAACGAGCTAACATTTGACATCAATTTCATATATTGTTAAGTGACAATAAGGATATAGATGGTTGAACGTGCCAGCGTAGAATAATCTGGCTCCCACATTTATCACTACCGGAACACAGTAATGCTGTGTAGCTAGTGAGCCGCGATAAGTGTTAAAGTTTTCATTTTTACAACAGAAGGATTTAGCTCTACGGTACAAGCGAAATAACGAACCATCAAATGAAGTAGAAAAATATATAAGAAAAAGTAAGATTGATTTCACGTGCAGGAAGTTTCATAAAAACTTTATCATTTTTTTAATAATAACAATAGATTTTTATTCAACTCAGCATAATTCAATAAACGCATCAAGAAAAAAAAATGAAACTTAAATTATTTACTTTTCAATTATATTTTCATTTAATATTATCTTTCATTATAAGTAATCACAAACATTTGATAATGATAATAAATTAAATATTACTTAAAACTACAAACGAAAAGTCTATTGTCATTTATTTACACATGTCTATCGATCTGTAACAATTGTCTTTCTATGAAACTATCCGTCGCTCGGCGCGGCTGTTGAATATCGATGTCCAGTTTTTGTTGTCACTACTGAGAAATGGCTTAATGCCATCGATTCGTCAATAAATTAAAAGGTCGGTTACAACAACAAAAAGCGTGTTGTTACTTGTAACAGTTATCGGCCGGTCCATGTTTCGTATAATGTAACTTTAAATTATCAATAAATAAACATTCGTAAAACTTTTATTTATTAATTTTCCAATACATAAAAGTTATCAATTTATATCATTATAACGTGTCGTAATATACTTTATTTCTTAAAAAAAAAATTGCTTGCTATATGAGGGTTTGCAGTTCGCTGGGTACTACGCCATTCTTGCTTAAGATATTAAGGCATATCATAATAATAAATAAATAACTTTATCCGAAGTAATCGATGAAACTAAAAACAGAAATACAATTCACATATGAAACGATATGAATATTCTAATAGATAGGTTTTGATAACAGAAAAAAAATTGTGTATATTTTTCAATTGGAAAAATATAATATTTGTTTCAATTACATTAAAATCTGATATTTTATTTTTATGTCAATTCCAACTTTTTAAAGAGTTTTCGTATGTTTATTAATTGTTGTAAATCCAATAACATCCACATATGTGGTCAAAGTTATCAAGTGGTCACCTCACGTTAACTCCCGTAGTTCGTAATACTGAATACAATAAAATGGCTTGCAGTTAAAGAGTTGACAATGTCCAAATTGATATCGGCCGATGACGACATAAAATATATCTAACTCACAGCTGCAGAATTCACAGATATTAGTAAAGGCTAAATATGATTTTGCTATGATTTTCTATTATTGCCGACCTCAAGTTTACAATCAAAAATAAAATGACAAAATTGCATCAGGTAGATGTTACATGGTTGTTCGTAAAAAACTCGATAACAAAAGCTCCTCAATTTTTTTCTGGCGTCGAAAACAATATGATTGTAGTATCAAAAAAATAAAGGTAACCCAAAGGTCAGGTAATACACTTAATTTGACCTCACGTGGATACAAAAAATGTAAAATGATTAGATTTTAAGTTATACGTATATGCACACATAAAAATTGTTAATTCTATTTTTTACGTATCGTTATTTGTAAAATTGAAGGTTGTGTAGGTTATTATTTAGAAATAAATATTGTTTCATTTCAAATGATCCATAAAACGTAATTATTTTTATGTCTGTCTGTAACTTGTTCGGTTGGGTTTTTATGGGTTACAACTTCATAAATTTATTTAAAAAATAAATAGACGTGTTTTAGAAGTATTCAAGCGTTTTTGTTTTTTATTAAAATGAATGATTACAAACGTCTATTTCTCGTTGATGTTTATTCGACTGCCTCCTTGGCGCAGTGGTTTTCCCGCTTGCCTTGTAACACTAAGGTCCCGGGATTGATTCCCGAGCCACGGGAGTAGTGGAGTCTGGATGGTGTTAGGGTTTTTCAAACTCGATTACCTAGCTAATACCATTCCAGGCGAACACGCTTCACCATCTACAGCCTCATTGTCACTTAACCTGGCGGGTTTGATACAAGGCTCATAACTCCATCAGCAACCGTGTTACATGACAAACGGTAGACCACTGTGCCACGGAGTCAAAAATCTAGATATATATGCAAAAACTAGAGAGTAGAACTGGTCTATCTGTGTATTTTTATCTTTGAAATGGTAGCTCTTCATTTCGCTGTTTGTAGATTAACCAATGTTTTAGAGTGCGATATATTTAAATTTCGATCTTATATTGACGACGAAAACACGACGCTCGACGTCTATGCGTTGACTACGACACTTACAAATTCGTTTGTTATTGAATTTAAAAAGAGAACCTGTCGGTATCCCGTCCTCGTCCAATTTTCGAACGCCTCGTTTGAATTAACGTCCTTTGTCACAGCACTGGCTCTGCGCAGAAGTACCGAAGCTGGAGGACGTCACAATTGCTTAATTTGCTCACATTTGAGCTTCTGATTGAGGTAATATTTCAATGTTGCGATTTTTAAATATGAATTATCGCGCGACGAGATTACACGGCCGTTATCCTTGAAGCTCAATTCAGCGACAATCGCTCTCTGTGTCCCGTCTTTCTTTTTAATTCCATTAGTGATGAGTAAAACCGGCCTGCAATTATTAGTGCGTTGTTTTTTTTTTTGTATTTTGTTCCAATGTTATTGTCTTATAATAGCACGTGCTAAAGTGGTCTTTCTACATTGTTTTTTTTAAACACAATGCCATCGAAATACCTGTCTCTTATAAGCAATGAACATCTCGTTCAACGTCTATTATTAATGATGACCTGATCTGTGTCGTCTACGACTGTCTGAATTGCTTTTTTTAATTGTATCGTTTTATTTTTATTGTACTTGTAAAATTTTAATGAAATATCTACTCCTATTGATATACTCCTAACTATTTGTCACTAGCGAATTATTAAACGTCAAAAGCTATCATCGCTCTGTCTCTTTCTCACTCCTAAAGATTGTCACCATAATCGTATTATCTGTTATGACGCTAACAAGAATTAAAGTGAGCGTTTAAAATGCAACCCGGTTGCTTGCTAGTCTGTTTTTGCGCTGTATTTTTTTTCGTAGCCTGTAAGCAAAGAAAAATTGTAATAATGAATAGCTACTGTATTACTTAGAAATCCATTCTTAACGCTCGAAAATTAATATAATAACCCATACGTGAGCTCCAGCAATTGATTGGTGACAATCGTAATGCACAATTCATAATTGTTCAATTATAATCATAAAAGAAAATCTATTGAAACATTTGAATAGATATTACGTGTACGTATATTTGAATAGATGATACAGTACGCCGCCGAGCGACAGACGAAGCACACAGTATTTTTGTACCGTTAATAAATTAGTTCCAAGTGTAAAAATCGCACTGTTCGTTTATGAAGTTTGCACAGTTGAACGCGATAGTGTCTTATTGTGTCTAACATAATTATAGCGTTAACAGTAAATTAAATTGAAGAATCGAATCGATAAAAAGAAACTATTTTTTAAAGTGCACTATTTTTACGTAAACACGAATAGTGGTTATACCTATTCAGCGTAATATCGCTGCGTACGGCTAGCGAGTATATGACTGTGATTGAAATCCAGCCCTCGAGCGCTTTTTGTGCTATTTATTGTTTCCCCTCCGCCATTATACAATAGCTAATCTTGATAAAAATGGATTCGTTAACTTGTTTTGGATGTTCGATTTCAATTACTAACAGAGATTATATGATTTGTCTCATCTGTAAGAATAAATACGATATTCAGTGTGCAAATATCACTTCCAAACAGTTTATAAAATTAACGTGGGACACGAAAAGTAAATGGCGATGCATTCAATGTGACAGCAAGCAGCCTAAATCAGATAATACAAATACTTCGATACAACCAACTTCAACAAAGGCTAAGTTAAATTCCAAAGATGTCAATAATCGTCCCACCGACTCTGAGTATAAATATTTGCGTCGGGAAAGCCCAGTTCGCTCCCGACAAAGCTCCTCCACTCCCCAAAGTAATGATGACACAAGTGACGTTAAGCTCGGAGAGATTATAAGATTCGAGCTCATGGAAATAGTGAAGGATATAAAAAATCTTAACACAATATGTTTACAATACCAGGAAACTATGGCGTTTTTTAATGAAGCTTTTGAAAAATATAAAAATGAAATTCGTTCTCTTAAGTCGTTTATTGCTTCATCCGAAAGAGAATTAACTAAAGTCAAAGAAGAAAATAGTGTATTACAAAAACAAATTAACACCTGCGGGGTCCGTCTCCAACAACTCGAAGAAAAAAATTTGAAGAAAGGGAAATGGGTTAGAATGAAAGATATCAAGATAATAGGCTTAGCGTGTTCGTCTAACGAAATCACAACTGACGTCATTCATCAACTGATCGAACGTTTTGGTGTAAAGATAACTTCGAGTGAAACAGAGTTTGTCCGTCGTGTCCGACCGCGGTGTGCTGCGTGTGCTGGCCGCGGACGACCAATAGTATTTCGTTACAACCAACGTATTACAAAGTACCGCATTATTGCAGGAGCACGCAAACGACATACTGTAAGTGCGATGGTTATAGTTATGGGAGATGATACTATTAAGATCTACATCATTTCATTAAGTTATGCAAAAAAAAAAAACTAAAGAAGTTGAATATAAGTACGTATGGAAAAAAAACTGCCGTATTTATATACGAAAAATTGAAAGCACTCCCTTAATTGTAATTTCCTCTGCGGGGCATCTAGACAAAACAATTTAACTTTTCCTTGTATCTATAATTTTTTAATTATCTTTTCTTTAATTGAAACTCTAACTGTGATGTACACAGAATACTTACAAAAGTATTACATGTTCAGGAACTCGTATTATATTTTATTAATTTAATTTATTCAAACCAGATTTAGTATTGCGATTAAATCTCAACAGATTATCGGGACATTATACTATCAAAAAGAATAACATGTACGTAGACAAATGAACCTGTATTGCTTTTACTCGGAAAAAAGTCCCTTCTTATTTAATTATAAAGTATTATTAAAAATAGCAATACAGCTTAAGACCTTGGAGTGTTACTTGACAGCAAAATTACATTTGATGAACATATCGCAATTATAGTTAATAAAGCATATAAAAATCTAGGTTTTGGTTACACGTATTTGTCGACCCGTTTCTTATCTTAATTATACAAAAATAGTTCACTGCGCTCATGTTCGCAGCCTCATTGGATGTTGCATTGTCATCTGGAACGCAGGATATATACATTTACGTAAGTAATATTTGAAAGACATATATGACAGGTATTGTTTCTAATAAGTTAGGGAATCATCATGTAGACAGACAGGCTACCGTCAATGGGTGACGCCCGCTTAATAGCCGGCCGCCGGTAACAAAAGAAACCTATTGTCAATAACATCGTCCATTTCGAAGCGACATTCCGCACCTCCCTATTGCGTACTGTTAGAGTTGAAAATCGTTGCGATCGCGATCGTCTAGAGGCAGGTCGATAATAATTTCTATTGACGTAGAAAGTGAACGAAGTGAGTCGTTCCCAACAATTGTGTGGAAAGTCAACGCTGAGGTTGTACTACGCAAATGGAAAACGTGTGCCGAGTGAAAACTGTCAGCCATTGTGCGGTGTTTTTCTTTGACACGCGTTTAATTTATCGATTTATTTCCTCACACGTAACGTACGCGATCGATGTGCCAATAACATTTTTTTTTGTTTTTAAGGGGTGGGAAATCTTCGAAAGGGTACCCGGGCTTATGGGGGAAAGCGTGATTTATCCACTAAAATCCCTTGATGGTTTTCTTCAGCGTTTTCTAGGTGTCACGGGATCTCAAATCGGAAGAAAACCACGGATCCTTTAACGCAATGCTATGATAGGTCATCCCAGTGCCTGCGCTAACAGGTGCGAGAATCCTCGCGGGTTCTACCACGATAGCAAGGGACCACATATATAACAATGACCTTACGACAACTAAATATACATGTGACTAAAATGAACAAAATAACGCATGGGAAACTACTAATGTGCTTGTTGCACTTACCCCTTAATTACTAAATCTTTAGTACGAATGTTAATGGGGTCATCGGCTCATCACTCGGATCGCGAACAGGAGTTTGCTATTTCATAGCGTTTTCTATAAACACACCTTCGATTCTTGTTTGAGCCGCACAGCACAGCACAGATTAAAATGTCTAATAAATTGAAGATAGGTGTAGTCTGCTGTGTGATATGATAACGTTACTCAGCCTTAAACGCCTTAAGTTATTTCACTATCCATAGGTTGTCGGTTCTGAAGATACGTCTTTTTTTTAAGGAACGCTGTATATTGTTGCGATTTGAAACTTTATTGAATTGAGCATTATCGTATAAAATTCGTTAAAATGGTAAAATTGTTGACTACTTCATGAAAACATTACATAGAATCTTTAATGAATCCGTAACATCCACAATGCATTGCTGAACATCTCCTTGTATAATCCTCACTAAATTTGAATGCACTAATCTCCCAATTGAAACAGATTTATTAAAAAAAATCCTCTCTCACCATCTGTACAACTCGATTGTGGTTTCTAAATAGCATGTCATTATTTCCAGTCGCGATAAAACACTCGGCCATCACACACAATGACAGATGATTGTGTACCAGCTGTCTGCGATGAGGTGTTTTCACGATTATAAAATCAGATTACGCACTTAGTATAATACATAATGGAAAGTTATTGTTAACACTTCTGTGAATGACATAAACATTTCTCCGGTACAACAGTTTTACAATTCAGTCAAAGTACTACTGTCGTTAACTTGAATAATAATAATAACGAGTTGAAACCTTTCTTCTCACGACGAGTATGTTTTCCTTCAACACATGTGTAATCAGTTTAAAAAAAAAATAAGAAATGTAAATACACGGAGCAATAATTTAAAGTGTTTTGGAATTTAAAAAGCGATCACCGTCCCCCGGTTTGTTTGTTGAATCGCCGATTTAAGGGAAAGTTAACGGGCCCATTACGAATGTAGTGGCCGTCGTTAAACATTTTTTTCTTTCTTTCAATTATCGCAACGCGCCGAGCGTATTTATTTAATGAATTAAGTACATACTTATTACGTTATAAATTAACCAGCTTACAGCATATGGTATGCGGTAGTTGGAAATGAAATTATATTCAATTGATGATTATAAAGCATTATCTCGCTGAGTGCCTTACGGAATAGCCGTTCGCGTTTAACATTAAAGCGGTTGATATTCTCTAATACGCATCCATCAAGGGAAACCTTCGACCAGAG